>JAVTVY010014302.1:0-68732 GCA_036873755.1 Hanleya hanleyi
TGCGTGGTTTCTATACTACGGGCCAGACTGCGCATGCGCAGACTATTGAACACGGACGAACCATTAGTGTAGTCAAGTGCTCCTCCACGAGAGCTTCAAAATAAGACCTCACTTCCGACCACACCATTAGGGACTCACCTAGACTCCAACATGTCCACCCCGTATGGCCCTATACACCCATAGCCATGCAGTATAGGCCTATGGGCCTACCCAGGCCTCGGTGACTTTTTTAAAAAATTTCACCGATTCGCTCCGCAACACTTCCTATCGTGTTCTAAATGACGAGACGAGTAAAACGAGACCCCCACAACCCTACCGCAAATGTATAGAAGTAGGTTTCCCAGGGGGACAAACATTGATCCTATACCCCAGTATGGAACTATATGGGGCTATATCGTACTTTTTCAAAAATTTCACCGATTCGCACGGGGACACTTCCTATCATGTTCTAAATGACGAGACGAGTAAAACGAGACCGCACAACCCTACCGCAAATGTATAGAAGTACGTTTCCCAGGGGGACAAACATTGATCCTATACCCCAGTATGGAACTATATGGGGCTATATCGTACTTTTTCAAAAATTTCACCGATTCGCACGGGGACACTTCTTATCATGTTCTAAATGACGAGACGAGTAAAACGAGACCCCACAACCCTACCGCAAATGTATAGAAGTACGTTTCCCAGGATGGTCCTATACCACCCATACCCCATATAGGCATTTTCCCGTAATTTAGGATAAAGTCCGTTTTCCGTATTTTGTCAGGAAAATTTTTACATACACCCACCCTGGAACTAGGGGGAGATAACTCTATTGATAGACAAGCCCCGTTAAGCCCGGCGACCTATATACCCCCATATAGGCATTTTCCCAGGTTTTTCGATAAAGTCCGTGTTCCGTATTTTTTTTTTTTTCAGAAAAAATTTTACATGCACCCACCCGGCCATCAAATACCCCTTCACCTAGGCTTCACTTTGATACCTCACTCGACCCCATTCGACCATTAGGGGCTCCCCTAGCTCCAAAACGGTTATTTCCATACCCTTCGGCCACCGCGCATGCGCACAATGCCGATATTTCAATCCCACACCCAGCCCATTAGATGCCCCTTCACCTAAGCTTCACTTTGATACCTCACTCGACCCCATTGGTCCATTAGTGGCTCCCCTAGCTCCAACACGGCTATTTCCACACGGTTGGTCCACACGAGTTGTCTCCCTTGCGTCAGTGTGTGCAGATGGCGCTATGATCGACGCCTTGATGTGGAAAGGGCGTCCCCACACCATCCTGGAGCCGCCATTTTGTTTGTTGATTTTCTGCGGAGATACACGGGACAATAAACACTCGACCCTAGGGTGGTACAGATGCTAGACTGATCCTATTAACATGATACAACACCTATAGATTATGTTTATTACTGTAGTCTAAGGACTACTTTTCCTCCGCGGAAGCTTTCTTCCGCGACCGCATCACAGCCAAACCGCATCACCGCGGAGGAATACATTTTTGACCTGGGTCACGTGATATGCAAATTTGGAACTCTCCTGTGCTGGAGGTAGCTTTTTGGTCTTTCTGCCGGAACTATACTGCACTTGACCTCTGTGACCCTCCCGTGACCTCCAAGTTCCTCCACACTCCTCCACCGGGGGGAACAAAAAAGTAGGTCAAGTTGGTCTGTGCCGTGTTTTATACACTACTTATATCATGCTTGAAACAACTTTATAATTCTCTCCATATAAAACTCCAGTGCAGCTGTTTCGGAGACGTCATATGTATTCATGCTCAGAAAGGTCATTGACGCAGTATAAAGTAATAATAGGCGTTCCATGGGAGTGTTCAGTGAAATTACTAAAATTTATGCAGAGTTAACTAAATTGATTTTTGGCAAGCTCCAAAGTAGACGACTAATTAAAATGGAACATGGTACAGTATATATAATTATGTTACCGGTATATGGTGTGATTCTGCTGCTGAATCTTTCGTCCCCGAGGCTTCCCCTCTATTACATCATTGCCCTTAGATATTTGCATCTAATACCGCTCAAGCCGGTGCTAAGAGGCCGTGCAGTCATGTCATTCAAGATGTCCGCATGAACACTCACAATACAAGCATCACCCTTGGGATAATTTTATGTTCTTGTGATGATTTAGATAAGCAATCAGAATACTGGTCAGTCAGTCATTTAACCCTATCTGGCCTTGCGCCCCCCCCCCCCCCAGTGTCCCCTCCCCCCTTGTTGGTTTTTTTTCTTCTATCACCCGGAACGACAGAAAATTGAGAGCTGAAACTCCGTGACTTTTTAGATTATCATATTGGGGTCATTTTGAGCCTATTTGCATGACCCCCCGAGCAAAGGATCATGGGTAAATTCAAAATGGCGGCCATGTGGGGTACCAGAAAAGTTATGTTTTCGTCATATTTCTTCAAAAATTTTGCTTTGCTCTATGGAAAAGTGGGTAAAACCTATTTTATTTCATATCAGATTATTTTTTACTAATTTATCATGCAGTTTTTGCGAAGAAAAACAAAAATAAAAAATTCGAAAATTGTGACCGAAAACTTGTCAAAAACGCTCTTTTTGAAAATGACGTCACAGTGACGTCATTATGGCGACCATCTTTGATTTTTTTACATTTTCTTGTAGAGCTTGACCCAAAGATATGGTGTGGTAAGTTTCAGCCCTCTAGCCTTAGCGATACCCCCCCCAGGCTGCGGTACGCCTCAAATCGCCCAGGCCAGATAGGGTTAACTTCTTGTCGCCGGCATCTTTTTCCCCCATATTAGGGTGTATTTATGTGTGTGAGGTGTAATGAGGGGTGGTTTTAGCGAATAGAGGCGTAGTAGGTATGCTCTTGAATTTCGCTTGCAGTCCTATACGACAAGGGCTTTGTTGACCTTTACTATGTTACTATAACGTATAGGGGAAAACCCACGTACGTACGCACGCTTCAGTTTGAATCCGGCCGAAAAGTTTTGTGCTTTTGTCCGCTGTGCCTCCTTCAAGTTGCTGAGCTCTCCCCACTATTGTAATATAGATTTATCGGACCATTCTCTGACTGGATAGCCTCAGGAGAAACACTTGGTAACACTTATTGTACACACATTTACGCCAATATTACGTCTATTGATTCTGATATACATGTAACGATACACGATATATTCTGTAAAATTCTCAATAATATCACAATTCACTACGACAATCTGACTCCGAAAAATACTTCGCAACATGAATCACCATCAACGGGTATTTATAATGATTAATCATGCGTGCTCTAGAAGAGACAGGAAGTGCACGGTGACAACCAATCTAACCATATACATGGCCATTCTCTCGTATTTAGATAACTCAGTTGTTATATACGATGCCTTATGTGTCTGTCAGTTTCTTCTTTCTCCTCTTCCTTCCCCTTTTTCGTCTTCTCCTTTTTCCTCTACTGCCAAACTTGTCCGCCGTATACCTGTTGAACACCTTTGGCAATTAACTGCTAATTTGTTGTGCATATTGCTCCTGTCCAGCGGAAGATACCTGTTGATTTTCAGCATTGGTCGAAAACAAGAACTTGCCTCTCCCTAAAACTTCCCTAATATGGTTCTTCTTGGTTCGATGTATGACCTCTATACTGATTTGCATATTCTGATTTGCCTCTATAGCACATTCAGTGATTGGTTCACAGCCATGGCTCATTAATACCCGTTCATTCAAGTTTGTCCAACGGTCATATAATCAACTTAGTTGACCAAATTTCTCTCAAATAGATGAATAAAATTTCACAGAGACATATTTTTTTTATCACTGACAAGAGTTTGAGTAGTATAGAAAGGTGATTTAATGACACATTGACCTCAATATCTGTTCCCCCGGGTAAAATTTAAGGGGGTGGTCACGTGACGATCATGTGACCGTTGGGGGAAAACTACCTCCAACACGAGAGAGCTTCTTGACTCGATCGGGTGTGACTGGAGCGCGGGCAGGGTCGGAAAAAAATACCTGAAACCATGAGAAGGAAGACTTATAGTAATAAACATAATCTATATGTGTTGGCCGATGTTATTAGGACGAGTCTAGCATCCGTGCGACCCGAGGGTCCAGCGTTTATTGTCCAGTATATCTCCGCAAAAAATAAACAAACAAAAAGGGGATTCCCCTTTGGCATCGATGGTGCTGGCTGCCCTCTAGAGGGTGCATGCAAAATGTCTCCAGATATAAAAAACGGAATACGGACTTTACCCTGAGGTAGCTCCGGGTCACTATAGTTCCGGCAAAGGGTCCCTGGGCATGTATTCTTCCTCGGTGATGCGGTCTGGCGGTGATGCGGTCGTGGGAAAAAGCTTCCGCGGAGAAAAAGTAGTCCCCAAAATTCAAATACGCTGCATGGTCCGATTGGGTCGTATGATTTTTATCAATGTGAAGCATTTGTGAAGGCGCATCTGATGGACTGGGTGTGTGGCTGAAATATCGTCATTCTGCGCATGCGCGGTAGAAAAAGTGCATGGAAATAAACGTTTTGGGGTCTAGGTGGGCCCTTAGTGGACCGATGGGGTCGAGTGAGGTATCAATGTGGAGCCTATGTGAGGGGGCATCCGACTGGGTGGATGTGAGGTAACAATATCCTCATTCTGCGCATGCGCAATAGACAAAGGGTATGGAATTAGACGTTTTGGGATCTAGGTGAGCCACTAATGAGCCGATGGAGTTGAGTGAGGTATCAATGTGAAGCATATGTGAGGGGGCATCCAATTGGACTAGTGTCTTGGCCGTTGTCAACATTCTGCGCATGCACAGACAGGGAATTCTGGGAAAAGGGTGTGGAAATAGACGTTTTATGATTTAGGTGAGCTCTTAATGATCCTATGGTGTCGTATGAGGCCTTATTTTGAAGCTGTCGTGAGGGGGCAACCGTATGGTGGCCGAGAGGGGCCATCGTCGCTTCGCCATCGTGCCATAGGGCGATAGAGCGATAGAGCGATGGCGATAGAGCGATAGAGCGATGGCGATAGAGCGATAGAGCGATAGAGCGATAGAGCGATAGAGCGATAGAGCGATGGCGATAGAGCGATAGAGCGATAGAGCGATGGCGATAGAGCGATAGAGCGATAGAGCGATGGCGATAGAGCGATAGAGCGATAGAGCGATGGCGATAGAGCGATAGAGCGATGGCGATAGAGCGATAGAGCGATGGCGATAGAGCGATAGAGCGATGGCGATAGAGCGATAGAGCGATAGAGCGATAGAGCGATAGAGCGATAGAGCGATAGAGCGATGGCGATAGAGCGATAGAGCGATGGCGATAGAGCGATAGAGCGATAGCGATAGAGCGATAGAGCGATGGCGATAGAGCGATAGAGCTATGGCGATAGAGCGATAGAGCGATGGCGATAGAGCGATGGCGATAGAGCGATAGAACGATGGCGATAGAGCGATAGAGCGATGGCGATAGAGCGATGGCGATAGAGCGATAGAGCGATGGCGATAGAGATGGCGATAGAGCGATAGAGCGATGGCGATAGAGCGATAGAGCGATGGCGATAGAGCGAAGTACATGACTGCGCATGACTACACCAAAACGAGACAAGTCGACATTTTTGCCTAGCTTTGTGTTCACGGTATTTGTCGGTACAAGATTTTCATGGCGGTCAAAATGAATATCAACGCCATGCATACTAAGAAAAATTCTGTACAAGAAAGCGACTCTGAGTTGATTCAAGGAATGCCATTATGAATATATAAAAAAAAGATCTTTGATTAATGACACTGAGGGGGAAGGATTGACGCTTATTAATATTCAATTGTTGGAGAACGTTGATAGGATATTAATTTATTAAGATTTGCCTCTCCCCCTATACCCCCGCATTGCACAAAGAACGGAATGTCTCAAAGAGATGTGAAATATAAATGGTTTCGACACAGAATTATTAACCGAATATTGACTACCAACATTTTTGCACATAAACTTTACCCTGATATATCTAACTTATGTGCATTTTGTAGCAAAGTTCCAGAGACTATTATTCATCTCTTTTGGGAATGTGAACATATCTACCCTTGGTGGAGTTTACTGGAAAATTGGTTCGCTTCGGCGGTTGTTCCAATTATATTTTCGCCAGAAAAAGTTATACTTGGTCTTTTACAACCCAGAAATCAACCTCCCCACAGCGCATGCTCCATTTCGCAGGCTCCAATAACATCCCTGCCTCCAATAGCGGAAGTTGACCTTTACTACGTTGCTATGACACGCCATTCTGACTTTACCCCACACATGCTTCACTTTGACATCTTCCACGACCCATTCGGACCCATAGCGGTCCATCTCTACCCCAAACACACCCACACATACCCCCCAAAATTCCTGCTTTCTATACTACGGCCAGACTGCGCATGCGCAGACTATTGACAACGAACGACACACTAGCCCAGGCGGATGCCGCCTCACGACAGCTTCAAAATAAGACCTCATACGACACCATAGGATAATTTGGGGCTCACCTGAATCCTAAAACGTCTATTTCCACACCCTTTTCCCAGAATTCCCTGTCTGAGCATGCGCAGAATGTTGACAACGCCCGAGACACTAGTCCAATTGGATGCCCCCTCACATATGCTTCACATTGATACCTCACTCAACTCCATCGGCTAATTAGTGGCTCACCTAGATTATTTCCATACCCTTTGTCTATTGCGCATGCGCAGGATGACGATATTCCTACCCCACATCCACCCAGTCGGATGCCCCCTCACATAGGCTCCAGATTGATACCTCACTCGACCCCATCGGTCCACTAAGGGCCCACCTAGACCCCAAAACGTCTATTTCCATGCCCTTTGTCTACCGCGCATGCGCAGAATGACGATATTCCAACCCCACACCCAGCCCATCGGATGCTCCCTCACATAGGCTCACATTGATACCTCACTCGACCCAATCGGACCATTAGTGGCTCACCTAGACCCTAAAACGTCTATTTCCATACCCTTTGTCTACCGCGCATGCGCAGAATGACAATATTTCAACCCCACACCAAGCCCATCAGACGCGCCTTCACAAATGCTTCACATGGATACCTCATACGACCCAATCGGACCATGCAGCGTATTTGAATTCTCGGGACTACTTTTTCTCCGCGGACGCTTTTCCCCACGACCGCATCACCGCCAGGCCGCATCACCGCGGAAGAATACATGCCCAGGGACCCTTTGCCGGAACTATAGTGACCCGGAGCTACCTCAGGGTAAAGTCCGTATTCCGTTTTTTATATCTGGAGACATTTTACATGCACCCTCTAGAGGGCAGCACCATCGATGCCAAAGGGAAATCCCCTTTTTGTTTGTTTATTTTTTGCGGAGATATACTGGACCAGAAACGCTGGACCCTCGGGACGCACGGATGCTAGACTCGTCCTAATAACATTGGCCAACACCTATAGATTATGTTTATTACTATAAGTCTTCCTTCTCATGGTTTCAGGTATTTTTTCAACCCTGCCCGCTCCAAAGTCACACCCGATCGAGTCAAGGAGCTCTCTCGTGTTGGAGGTAGTTTTTCCCCAACGATCACACGATCGTCACGTGACCACCCCCTTAAATTTTACCCGGGGGAACAAATAATGAGGTCAATGTGGCATTAAATCACCTTTCTATACTACTAATTTGCTTTCTCATTGTACAACCTAAATTTGGTTTTCGGACACTAAATAAGAACGACGTAACAAATTTCTTCCAAATTTGATATATAGCTAATATGCTTTAAGATGTTACTTGTGATTGCATTCCTCGACTTCGCAACAGAAAAAAAGG
This sequence comes from Hanleya hanleyi, assembly GCA_036873755.1. Classification (NCBI taxonomy): domain Eukaryota; kingdom Metazoa; phylum Mollusca; class Polyplacophora; order Lepidopleurida; family Hanleyidae; genus Hanleya; species Hanleya hanleyi. Next base: position 7,797 of record JAVTVY010014302.1, read on the forward strand.
CTAAAACGAATTCTTTCGAAATTTGGCATATGACTATCATGCAACAAGACGACGCTTGGGACGGCTTTCCTTCCACATCTGCCTGTAAATATGGTGCAATCTGGTCAACTGTAAATTTCCACTACACGCAATAAAATTAGAACAACTGAACGAATCCTTTCCAAATTGTGTATGTGTATGTTTTGCTTAAAGATATGTCTTGGAATTGCATTCCGTACACACGCCCTTGGGTGGCACCACCTGGGAGCCAACAGGAATTTCGTTTTCTGACAAATATGATTTAAAAAATGTGGTATGTGGATATCGCTTGAGATCGCTTTCCTTCCACATATGGCGAAGATTGCACTACCTGGGGGTCAACTATAAATTTTGTTTCAAGACAATAAACTTGAAAAAAGAAACGGATTCCTTCTGAATTTGGTATGTGGATATCATGCCACTAGATGTCATCTGGAATCGCGTCCTATTTACAGAAATGTCACCCATCGCCACCTGGGACCAATGTGACATTTCCGGACTCTAAACTTAGAATGCCTTAATGGATTCTTTTCAGAGTTGATATGTGGATATATTGCCACAAGATGTCACTTGGTATTGCGTTCCGTACCCATTGGCCACACCGAATGATGGCGCCAGTAGTATAGAGCAAGAAAAAAGGTCGCATTTTGCCAGGGGAGGTAACTCTTGGTGGCGACAGGTGGCGTTGTGGTTATGGATTGCATCAGAATTGGCTGGGTGCCAAGTTTTATATAGTTCTTTGACCTTGTATTCCTCCGTGGTGATGCGGTCATGTCTGGCGGTGATGCGTTCGCGGAAAGAAGCTTCCGCGGAGAAAAAGTAGTCCCCAGACTTCAAATACGCTGCATGGTCCGATTGGGTCGAGTGAGGTATCAATGTGAAGCATTCGTGAAGGCGCATCCACCGGGATGGGTGTGACGTGGAACTGACGTCATTCTGCGCATGCGCAGTAGACAAAGTGTATGGAAATACACGTTTTAGGGTCTAGGGGGGCACTATTGGGCCGATGGAGTCGTATGAGGTATCAATGTGAAGCCTATGCGAGGGGGCATCCGCCTGGACTAGTGTCTCGGTCGTTGTCAACATTCTGCGCATGCGCAGACAGGGAATTGTGGGAAAAGGATCTGGAAATAGACGTTTTGGGGTCTGGGTGGCCCACTAATGGTCCTATGGAGTCGTATGAGGTATCAATGTGAAGCATTCGTAAAGGAGCATCCACCTGGACTAGTGTATCGGCCGTTGTCACATTCTACGCATGCGCAGACAGGCAATTATGGGAAAAGGGCATTGGAATGGATATTTTGGGGTCTATTTGGGCCCCTAGTCGTCGGAAGGGTCGAGTGAGATATCGTTGTGAAGGATACGTGAGGGGGCATCCGCCTGGACTAGTATGACGTGAAAGTGACGTCATTCTGCGCATGCGCAGTAGACAACGTGTATGGAAATAGACGTTTTGGGGTCTTGGTGGACCATTAATAGTCAAATGGAGTTGAGTGAGGTATCAATGTAAAGCAGTCGTGAGGGAGCATCCGCCTGGACTAGTGTGTCGTCCGTGTTCGACATTCTGCGCATGCGCAGACAGGGAATTGTGGGGAAAGGGTATGGAAATAGACGTTTGGGGTCAAGGTGAGCCCCTAGTGAGCCGATGGAGTCTTATGAGGTATCAATGTGAAGCACACGTGAAGGAGCATCCGCCTGGATAAGTGTGTCGTTCGTGTTCAACATTCTGCGCATGCGCAGACAGGGAATTGTGGGAAAAGGGAATGGAAATAGACGTTTTGGGGTTTAGGTGGGCCACTATTGGTCCGTTGGAGTCGAGTGAGGTATCTATGTGAAGCATATGTGAGGGGGCATCCGACTGGGCGGATGTGGGGTAGAAATATCGTCATTCTGTGCATCATTTGGCACTGCATCTGTCATACTCGTTCTTGCCCGTTAGATGTATTCTCAGCTGCTCTTGTCCAATCAGAAGTCGCCATTTCAGAAAGTCCTATCTTCGGCCATGTTCGCTCTGAACCGTTTGTTCTATGGTGTAGAGATGGACCATCCTTGGTCCGAATGGGTCGTGGGAATTGTCATCTTGCAGTTCTCGGGGTGTAGACTCCATTTGAGTGATGTCCACAGCAACTGTGACGTCATCGGTGACGTCATCAGTACGAGTAGTAGCGAAAGAACATGTTTTATAATTGGCTCAGTGCCAATTTTTTCCCACGATTTGCGGGATGTCGACAGCATCTGTGACGTCATTGGTGACGTCATCAGGACGAGTGGTAGCGAGATTTTGATTAGCCGTCCAATACATATGGAATGATAAGGGACAGGGTGCGGGTATATAATCTTTTTATATTATTGGTGAATAAATGAAATGAAATGAAATTTGAGTGTTAATCTACATAATAACAATAACAAACGTCTGGTCCGTCATACATTATTAAGCCGTCGTCCAGTAAAGAATATCCGAATCCATAATCCAAAGACCTTTTCCATATTCCATGTAACAGCATTAGCACCAAATTGAAAAACACAATCATAGTATACATAAACATAGGCTAATTTCCTGCAAGAGAGAAGCGGTCAACGGTTTTTAATGATCAAATCCGTATCGCGGATCAGTATTCTTAATCCTAATGATATTCGTTGTAAAGTCGTCATCTAGAGAATGATGTATCTCAGTCACGCTTTGATTGTGACTGTTTATATATGAACACCATGAGGATCTTGAAGTACATGGGTTCATACGACCCCTAGCCCCGGGTTAAGCGGAATTAGACACAAGTTACGAAACGTAGCGCCATAGATCTTGCACGTTACGCTCGTATTTTGCTAGCAGCATGCGATATGTATCGCCAAATTGAAGAAACTTTGAGCGGAGGCGCTTGATGGTATACCCGTGTTTTATAGGTTTCTGTAATAATGTTTTATGACGTTGATTGAAATCGACACATTTAACACATGATCTAGCAAATGCTACTGGGCGAGATATGTGTACGCCATATGCAGGTCCCACTGGAGTATTACTGTCCAGAAAGGGATAGTTTACGATGTCGAAATTGTAATCATCTCTTTTGTCATAAAGTCGACGAGAGAGAAGGCCCGCTTCATTTTTATAGAGATATAGATCTAAATATGGTGTGCCTGTAGGGCTATCTGTAGTTTCCTTCAAATCCAGTTAAGGTGCATGGATATATATCCTTAACTGCGTCATTTATATAGCGATTTTGGTTGAGGCATGGTTGAGGCAGTTTAAACTACAATTTGGAAGTGCTACTTTCTAACTGGAACACACTTCGCCTTTCAGTCATAATCGGTTATCTTTTCATTTTGAAACAATTGCTCTTGATTCAGATCGAATGTCCTATCTCCTGTTGTGGTGGTTTCGCCTTGGATATTGGTCAGAGGTTTACTGCATGCGGTCTCAATCCACTTTGTCGTGTTTACACATGCAGCCAGATCTCGTATTGTGGCATAGTAACATTAGTGAAGAATTCGGAAATCAGGTGTTGCAAAACTGCCTTAACTGAATGAAAGACAGCATACTAGCATTGAAGTGATATATGATAGCTGGGATATTTAATGGATTTTGTAAATAAATTCCCCATTCAAATAAAGATAGATTTTCAATTAGTGAACACTGGAAAGACGGTCATTCACTTTCATTTTACCAGAATCTACTGGATTTTAACTCAGTCAGGTGCCGATGCGGTACAAATGAATCTATTTGCCAACATTTGCATCCCTTTGTAACAAAGCAAAAGGCTTATCTTAGCACTAGGATATTAACCGTTTTTCAGCTTGAACCAAATACCGATAGTTCACTTGATGTTGCGGTTCTGTTTGAAAAGTAAAGTTAAAAATTCAAACAAATCACTCTCCGTGGTTATATTGTCTTTAGACCCTATTCAAGGTATTAATTATACACCAGGCCCGTGCAAATCAGCTCATTAAAACAAAGTCAAAGCGGTATCTTGCACAAAAAAAGTAAGTAAGTGTACATCCCAGTTTGTCTAGTTTAATTGAACATTTCGGTCGCTAGGTTTACATTTATGTAGGTTTTTTATCGTTTGATTTTATTATCGAGGCCATGAGTATAAAACGCAACAGTTAGGTCGCATTATCTGACCAGATTCCGTCGTTGTTGTACAAGGAAAATCCAAAATGGCGATTGCATTTTGTCCAGCTGTGGGATCTTTGCTGATAGCGCAGATTATCCTATTCCAGTCGGCGTTTGCTTCAGTTTTCCCCCTCGAGGGAGAATCCTCGACGACAGGCAGTTCCGAATACCTAAGAAATCGAGAGCAAGCTTCCGCTGGAAAGACTATAAGTATCCAAGCCGGACAACGGATCAAACTACCATTCTGTCTGCGTCGCCGCAGTTTCGTATCCATTTATAATGTTCTTTATTCCAATGACGGTCTTTCTGACTTAGTCATACTATGGTTGGACAATACAGAAATGGGAAGTTTTACAAGCAAACAGCACAGCAACTATGGGCAGGAATGGAAGAAAATGCTCTCGACTGGCGCTCTGGGAAACCCATTTCCTCTACCCAGTGGGAAACACGAACTTGTCCTTAAGGTAATCTCTTCAGACAGATTCGGAATTGAGATCGACAAAGTTGACTTGTTCGTGTCTGATCGAGACTTGACCCCATTAGACTTCTCATGTGAAATTCAGTGTCCCAATGATGCTCCGAACTTCGGAGAAAACTCACACAGAGATGATGTGCCGCCGGCAAGATTTGAGCAAAAAAGTAGGTCGACAACATGCGCGGAAGAAGACAATGTTCTCATACCAATTTACCACTCAGTAGCTACTAGTTACCGTTTAACAGCCACCACCCCTTCTTACAAGTCGATAACGAGGCTCAACCGACGGGAAACAGACTTCACCAACTGCAAAATCTTGGACTCTACCCTGTGGCAAATTGGAGAAGCCGATGGAAAAGCGGACGAATTCAAGAATCACTCGTCTTCTGATGTAAATCGACCATTCTTCGCCGGTAGCCAGTGTCATGATTTCCCTGGCGTTGTGAATCTAGGATCTGCGCAGGAAATTCCAATTGACGTAAGATTCGGCGTAAGTGGCCGCTCGAAAGGCACCGTGAGGTCTGAAGTGGGCTCCGTCTTCGTCGTCAATTTAACAGACGTTCATCATGACGTGGATATTGGGGTGCAGTACAAGGGCCGGATTAGTACGTTTTCCGATGTGGTTTATAAGCGTTTCACGGCTCATAGCTCTCTCCACGAGTGGCCAGTTCCCGACTTCACATGGCTAGATTCGGACGAGAATTACATCCGGCTTCTCGTGCGCGCAGTACCTAAAAGTATGAGAAAACATTTGGGAGACAGAATGTACCATCACAATACGGTTAAATTTGATTTTTTGAAACTCGACAAACGAAGAGAAAATGGAGAAAAGGTATTCACAATTTATTCCAGCAAAGATATCGTAGTTGAAGGGATAGACGTTGACTTTTGGTGGCTCTCTCCGCAATCTATGACGTTGAGGCGGACGGATACGGGCAAAATATGGACGAATGTTGACTTTTTCCGGGTGTATGTCCGCCTGCCGTACAGCGACTCCATGACCCAAATATTTGTGTTATATCAGGACGGCAATGCCCGACTGCTTCCCTTACCCCCGGGACACTTGGACTGGATACCCTTCGGTTCGTCCGTGATCATTGGGCAGTCGGACCCGGCCGATTACCGCCCTCATGCCGATATAGAATTTGTTGATCTTGACCCTGTCAACTTGATAATGAAACTATCTTACTACGATAACGGAACAGTTAATCTTCGTTTGCGCAATGAAATTTACAAAACTGTTCTCCAAGTTTCTGGAGCGCAATACTCCAGAGATCTAAAAGTCTTCCCATTTGCCACGTTCCGATCGATGTGGGTGGACGATGGAAACAGCGACGTGGAAAAATTGACATCCAACAGTGACCAGAGAACGGGTAGACACATTCTGGGCAACTGGCGACCATTCTACGCCACTTCGGTGTTGTTTCATCGAGATTGTGTGTCCCGTCACAATACACTCAGTCCGGATATTCGCATCGATATATTTCCAGAAAACTTTTAATTTTGCCTGTTTTGTTCGTGATTAAGTAAGAGAAATAGTATCGAAAACAATATGTTGAGAATATCAATAGGACTTCCTAGCAAGACAAATGTTGTCAGATGAAAACTCTAGGCCTAAGTGTTTAGACCTTAGAGAGAAATGGTCTAGAGACATTCTAGATACATCCATTGCACATCATAATAAGTGCATTTGTTAAATGAACATGCGTTGTCCAACAATATAGTGTGTTCAAGCGCTGTTTTCATATACTCTACGCGCGGGAGGCATTGGAGATTTGTATTTGCAGTTATTGATGGAGGACACGGCAAATGTACATATATCAGCAAGTTTATTATTCAAAACGGTTGATAATTTCTCTTGAAACTGTTGGCTCTACATGGAACTAAATAAATTCTTGAAGCAAGAGACAAACGTTGTGGTCCCATATAGATCCAAGATGGACCTGTTTTTACAGTGGAACCAGTTTGGTCGTATAGTTAGTTCGGAAACCATCTCACAATGGGCTACGTCTGACTGATTTATTTAGGACTTGTAGACGAGCTCCGCTCATCAGCTATCGATATAGGCGTCTGATAATCTCTAATACCGGTACATATATCAGGTACATCATGACTTCCAACTTGGTTCTTCACTCCAGGTCCAATGTGACATCCTTCCTAAAAGATTACAATGGAACACCAGTTGCGAAACAGTGAAAGGGCCCTGTAAATACTCCAAATGTTGAAGATATATTATGGTTTATCGAGTTTATATCCTGAAGTATTAGTTTAGTCTGTACTTTTCAAATTTTATCACATTGCTAACATATAGACTTGCGTACACTATACAAGTTTTTGTTTTGAAAGAATTCCATTATTCTCAGAATTATGGTTACCATAGCGACAAGTTACCAACGGCTTTATTTTGGAAATTTATTTGCCATTAAATTATCTTTATTAACTAGCAAGTGTCTACGCGATTCATATTCATTAAATATCGATTAAACTATATAGGTATCCCGATGCCTATTGCTTGATTGGTGCAAACACTGGATCTGATGTACGGATACAACAAAGAAGTAATAGATGAGGATCGTATGGACAGTTCGCAGAAATGACTGTCCATGGTTTTACGAGACCGCCGTTTGGTCTCTCGAATGCGCCTGCAACATTTCTAATGTTTATATAGCATGGAACCGAACCGGCTATCGACTCTGAACTCACTCGCTATCTTGACAGGCTCTGTAAACATCTGAGGAATAATCGTGACGGCATGACCCTCTCTGTAAATCTGTGGAAATCAGAGTTGATGAAACTTTCCCGAAATGGCTTCTTTGAAAATTGGGTCATTTTTCCAGTTTTGCTAATGTAACGATCTTCGACATCGATGACAAATTCCTTTTTCTTTTTCTCTTTTACACTGCGGAATACGAAGACTCCAAAACTAGTTAGATTTGGAGAGAACTAAGGTGGTGTCGCGGAAAGCACTGGTCGCAATTCTCGAAATTGAGGAGGCTATCAGTATCTTACCATTGTCTAGCTTGCCTGAACCAGAAGCTTTGCTTTCTACATATACAACATCTCGTGAATACCAATAGTTTATTGAGCCAAGGTCCACGAATCAGAATCCAGCCGCCCTCCATGAAAAATCCTGCCTCTATGATGATACAAATACTTTATTCACAGACACGATTAGAATATTCAAACAGACGTAAAATGAAACATAAAATCCGATTTACCGATATTTTCTTACAAGTTTTCAAGGATCAAGGCCTGCAAGATTTCCTGATGTTTCTATCATCAAGCCCATATCACTGACCAGAATTCTTGAATCCAACTGTATTTTTAACGTGCATTTCAATGTGATGTCTAGCACTGTAATATCACTTGTCGTTATTGCGCCATGTAAGCGTTCTGTCTCTGTCTTGTGTGCTGTTCTCGATGTTTTATAGGGTGGATGGAGGGTGTCTGATTCCATGCTGCTTCAAAGATTTCGTCGTTGAAGCAGCAGGAACACAACTTGGCTGGTTGGTGTGTAGTTGGTTCGTCGCGATATGACTGAAATAACGTTGAAGCGACGTTAATTCCTATCCATTCATTCACTCACTCACTCACTCACTTATCCACGTAAAGAAATTAGAGCAAATTTCTCTCCGACCACATTTAACTCGTAATGACCCCATTATTTTTATACTAAAACAAGAACATTACATGAGTGTGGAGAGGATCAACACCGCGGTGTACAGTAAGCCTATATGTATTTACTTAGGGCGGCTAGATTCACTTGTGTACTCAAACTCCTACATTAAAAAAAAGACTGGAGGCGATTTGTTCCCATGCTACTGTAGTCTAGCAACCGGTAATGACACAATTGTCGCTGTGAGTTATCGCTCAGGGTCCAGTTTACGTTATTTATGTGCATTTCTAAATCATAGGCCATGAATGTTTAACATGTTCATCATTGGACGACTATAATGTTAACGGTAGGTATCTACTGCTGTAGTAATATAATATAAAGGCTCAAGTTTTCGATATTTTCTGTATATTTCTGGAACAAATATGATTTACACTACACAAAAAGGCGCATTTCACGTACTGGTTAAATGTATTGCTTATCAATGGGATAGGCCACTATTTGCATTTATTTACATAGATGCCCTGTAGTGTGGATGTTTGTATTTCATAGCGTTATGACCCGTACAGTGCAGCTTGGAGAGGCCAAGATGACAAATACATTCACGGGATATATGTTATAAATATGCCATCCTGTATTTCATATATCCAAAATAGCATAGTCACAGAGCAGAATATTTTAGTATCAACTTATATTTCATACAGCATGAAATGTAAAATAACCATTCATGGCAAGGCTGCCTTAAATCTTAATCAAATAATAAGGTTTGACTACATTCAAGAGGTATGACAAAGCATTCGTAAATATGGATATTTATTTAAATTTAACCTATCACTGAAATGCAATGTCGAAGTTCCATCAATCGACTTTCTCCAAGAGGTATGTCTCATACTTGCATATTATGATTTTAAACGTCATAAGAAGGTAATTCTTTTATATGGCAAATATTAAGACTTGACATCATGAAATGGTAATTCCGATACACGGCAAATATTAAGATATCATCTAATTTCATCCAGAATGTAAAGAAAACCAAATGAAGCATTCTAAGTTATTTCACCGTCTGGTAAATGCATATTTCGCCGAAAGCAATTATTCGGTCTGACCCTTTCACTGATGGTTACACGGGTATGCTATTTCGTGTTATATGTTCAGCAAATATATGGCAGAACTGAATTCTTGCAACCAGTTTGGTATATATTGCAAATGTTAAGGAATTACGGTGCTGCAAATATATTGGGAATATTTTCATTTACCAACATTTTAAACTCCTGTAAATGTTGTCAATAGTAATATTTTATTTTGCAAAAAAAAATGCAAATTTGGAAATGTGTTATGGCTTGGTTGTGTGTAGGGTACATAATTTTAATTTAGATCAAACAACACGCTCTCGTGGATAGTGTGAGTGTCTAATACGTGGCATAACACGACATGTGCAAGGGAAACTGTGCGGGGTTTCTTTACGTATTTCATACAATAACAAATGAATTGGTTAGAAAGCTCCACTTCTTGGCGATTTCCACTTGGTCGTTTTAGGAGACACCCTGCAGCATACAATGGAAACGAGGCATCCATGTAGTATATTACAACGTATAAAATATGCTACGTGAATCGCTGGTAATATACATAACATCATAGTATTATAATTAATGCATGGAACTCGTAGCATAAGAGTTGTACGCATAACCCAAAGCGTAGTTATACGAACAACTCGATGACATTACCAGTGTCATTTTCAGAATTACTGTGGATCATAACGATAACAGTTGTTACGTTGAATATAATTGACGATTGTACCGTACCTTGGTCTACGTTGAAGTTAGAGATATTACAAGAATAAAGGAAACTTTACCACTCGCAACTTTCCACAGCAGCATAAAATTCTAACTTAAAAACTCAAGCTGTGATAGGTGAATATAGGGTAAGGGGGCGTGGCTTTCCTATCACAGCTCAGAGCAGAAGTAGGTTAAAATGTGGAGATAAAAGTTGACCTTCCGAAAAGTGCATTTTCGCAATCTTTCGCTGAGGAAAACAACACAACGGGAGAGAAAAAATATGCCAATGTGATACAGTTTGACCGACCTGAGCTCCTTTGACCATGTACCATCTCTCATGACTGTTTTGATGCTGACAAAATGTGATCAAATGTGTGGGAAAAACATCGACAGATTTTCACGTTATGTCGCCTTTCTGACATGTTGTAAGAATATTACCAACGCTATTTTTATCTCGTGACCTTTCTGATCACGTGAATAAACACATGTCGCTATTGGTTTATAACCGGCAAGGATCGATTTCTGCTGACGTGAGCAAAAAGGTAGGTCAACCACATTCTGCGCATGTCCCTGTCAACTGTGGAGAAAGAAACACAACGGTTTTGTTGACAAAATTCGTGTTTGAAGGCAGATTCCATCTAATTGAAGGAGTCATTAGGTGGTTGTCCTAGTGCTGGAGAGTGCCAAAAAAATATTATTTATTCGATAAAATGTTTTTCGTGCCTCTGTCTCAATTCCCCATGCCGTGTGCAGTGAAAGATCTCGAGCGATGACGTCCAATTTGTTTGTTTTTTCGTTTCGCTCTGTAACAGTGATTCGGGCTAAGGAGTCCGATTCGGCAACAACAACCAAAAAAAAATAGACTCCTTAGCCGATGTTTTCGGGCTACATAAAATTCATAAAACGGGAGTTCCATGCATTTACTTATTTGTCAGAGATGTATAACCAAAGTAACGCAAACAGGATCATTCATAACAACTAACGGCAACAACATACTCCTGTAATATACTGATATGGTGAAAGTTCCACAGATTAACCAATATTCGTCATTGCGATATAGCAAAAGTAAGAAAACTGAAACCTCCATAATAATTCACAAAAACACCATAATACTATAATAGTAAAATCCCGTATAATGAAAGTTCCATGTGTTTACCTAGGCCTGTATATGTTATATAAGAACGAAAACTGTACCATCCATGATAACTATAATCTTGTAACAGAAGCTCATGATGAAAATGACATACGTTCACCTGTATTCGTTATAGAGATATTGTCAAAACAACTAGAACTGGACCCTTCATAACAACTCACTTCATTAGTTAGCTTGTGAAATTGGGGATACTAGCTTCAGCCAACTCACCGAAAGAGAACATTAGACTGAAATCTTTTGGAAAACACTATACGTCTTCACATGATAAAACAGTTATTCATGACTTAGAACCATTTATATCTTCAGATGGCCACCTTTATTTTCGGGAAAAGGTCATTAAATTCACAAAATACTGACAGTTGTTCTGGCGAACTGACAAATTGTATAACCCGGGAGCATAGCACGGGGTCTCAAAGAATTCAGAGTAATTGTAAATCAAACCCAATCATGGGACTCTAGATGAATATCCCCTACTAACGTAATACAACCAACGGTGTGTTCAAGGTTAATATATAGGCAATACATCAACTATATTCCAAACATGACAGAGACCTAGTATTAGATGTTTCAATAGAAACAGATGCTTCTTATCAGAGGATATTAAATTATCACATGATACAATAGTGAGTGAAGACACGTTGGTGCTGCGAAGTGATGAAGACGCTTTAAACAACTCGAATACATTCTGAAAACGTGAAGGCACGGCGAAGACTATAGCACTTTCAGGAAAGTGTCTTATCTCCCCCTGAATAACTGCTGCTCTCTGAGGTTAGAGGTACGAAAAGCTGCCTCCGGGAGGTAGTCGCCTCGGTTTCACGTTTACCAATGTCACCCGCAATTATTTTGAATAATATATTGATAAACTATTCCAGAAAATTAATTTGGGAAACTATTCTGTTAATATTTTCTACATGAACCGGTAGATCCTGTATTCGTCTACATTAGGAAGTTATTTTTGTTTCAGAAAAATAGAATATTTTACTACTAAAAGTAATTGTGAGGGCCTTTGGTACTTACCGGAAATACTGTGCACCAGCACGGCCCCTACTGGAACAAGGGAGATAAAACCCTTTCCGAATTGGACTATAGGGACGCTGGAAGATTCGATAACCTGTAAAAGGCATTAAGGAAACTGGAGACGCGAAGAGATTTTGAAAGCAGCGTTAACACAGAGAAGACACTTTGGAAATGTGAAACTGCTTGGGAGATGTGAAGACACCTTGAAGAGGTGAGGGCACCTAACATAGATATCATCGAAGACCTGAACTGTGCGAAGATGATGAGCAATGGCAATACATTGACGGGGAAACACGCTGAATCTGTCAGGCGGCTTTCACGAAGCCGTCAATATACCATAGCATTTCACAGGATCGCTGTTAAAAATATTAAAACTTCAATAGTTTATTATTCCATATAATTATACAGCACTGGGCTGTACAGTTACAAATCCGGGGTTTCGGGCATAATGGCCAAGGATATATCCGGACTGAGAGTATTGTGTCTGGAGACACAATTGCGATAAAAATAAAAAGATGTACCATAGAGCATGTGCCAATCTCCCATTATATGATGCGAAGTGTAGCCACCCACTGTCACGTGATCTACATCACCATTGTTGTCGGATACCCACATGGAACGGAAAGAAGCAAAGGGGTGAGAAAGAAGATCCCTTTTAAAAACAAGATTATCAATTGTCACCTCAGTCTCTTTAACGCCGCCTTGTAAATGGACAGTGGCCTTTCCACCATTCAGGTAATATAGAGTAATAGTCAAACTTTGAGGGTCAACATCCACGTGCCTAATGGCAGCATATGGCCTCGTGACATTTGGGTCAGTCTGACCAATAATTACAGAAGATCCAAATGGGATCCAGTCAGTTCCGGTCGGTGGTAGAGTTAATATACGGGCATTGCCATCTTGATACAAAACGAATATTTGAGCATACCCATCGGTATGCGGAACCTTGACATATACTCTGAAGTAGTCGACATTAGACATAAAACGACCGTCCTTGACCTTTAACGTCATTGTCAAGGGGGACAACCACCAAAAGTCAATATCCACAGTCTCTATGATCACGTGTTGATCCGAATAAGCTTTTGAGGTGATTTCGCCTCGTTCTGGTCTCTGGTTGAGACGAATATAATCTACTTTTGCAGATATGTTTCTCGTGCCGTTGATAAGCTGCAACCGTATCGTATTCATTTCATGTTCTGACCATGTGAAATCTGGGATGTTCCAGGTGTTTTTCAACGTTCCCTTTGAAAAGTTTCGAATTTCTTGCATCACTGGTGATGAATTGCCTGAAAAGTATGACAAACCCAGCACAAGACTGGGAACGTTAATGTCCATCAGTTTTAAGGTCAGGATGGAGCCCTTCTGTGAGGCAACCAATCCTTTAGACGGACCATCTACACTGAAAACGATATCCAGGGAACTGCCAGATTCCAACCCTTCTACCATTGCAGGGAACGAGCTCGGTGGGCTGAATGCGACATCAAACACATGCCGAAATTTCCAAGAACCTGTGACGTTCAGCTCTGAGAAATTACCATCATCTTTGCCGATTTCCCAGATGAGTGAGTTAGAGAAATGACAGTTGGTGAAATCCGGTGTCCGGTTGTTCAGCGATGTGGAGTAGCGAGGGTAGGAAGACACAATCTTATAACGTGTAACCGAGTCGTGGTAGACGTTCACTCTGACGTTATCCTCCTCGGCACATCCGGTAAGGGTACTCCGTTGTTCGATCCTCCCATTGGATACATTATCGTCTCGTCCAGATATGACGGGCGAGCCGTTCAGGCAAAAGTACTGACAAGTGAAAAACAGAGGATCCAAAGAATTAGTAAGAACCTCGATTTCGATTCTATCAATCTCCATCCCATGAGCATCTGCTTCACAAACGGAAAGTAAGATGGAGTGTCTCCCGGCCGGCAGATAGTACGAGTCACCAATGGGGCCCGATTTCAAGAACTGATTCCATCCGTAGCCATTTTGGTACATGGTCCGGGTCTGCAATTTCCCAAGTCTGGTAGTGTCCAGATCAACTGATACTAGATCCGATTCTCCATCGTTTGAGTACACGATTTCCTGGAGAATAACACTGGTGCTCTGCGGTAAACAAAACGAAAATTTCAGCTTTTCTCCTCCGTATAAAATCATGGAACCGTTTCCACTAGCGTTGGTTCTTGCTCGGAATGAGCGAGAATCAATTCTATCTGCCTCTGCTTCTAACGTAAAGATTTTACCACGAACACCAATAAGTAACAAGTAACCGATCATAATTTTGAGTAGAAGTCTATCCATTCTAACAATTATCCTTGTTGCGGGATGAAAAGGTACGAGTCTAGTCATTGTATAATTCCACCTATGGTGTTGTTTTTCTCCTGCACATGATTTTTATACAACTTTACATACCCGCACCTGGGATTACTTGTGTATAAGAGCCATTCCCACTTCACTCCAGCGTCAAGTCGCATCTTCATTTCAATGGTATTCCTTGAAGGATTGGCCGCGTTATTGTGACGACATTCTTCGTCGTTCACAATTTCAACTTAAATCGTCTATTTTTCTAACTACCCACGATGAGCTCAAGAATATCCTGTTCACAGTTGGCCTTCGCAGTTACGTCAAACTTGACACAGAAACAGGTAGGCGAGTGTTTGCTTTATGTAATCACTTGTTATTCTTCTACATGATTAATGGGAGAACGAACACTGTATGCCTATTAGTATTTGCATTCACGACGATTGTGTTTCCTCGGACAGCAAGAAAAAGCAAAGCAAAACTTATACGATCGATACTTTGTCCCTAGTATAATCCGTGTCGTGTCCGACTCCTCTTACTCCTCCTCCTCCTCTTCCTCCTCCTCCTCCTCCTCCTCCGCTTTACTCACTGCACAGTATGTCGCATAGGTGTGGCGCGGG
This sequence comes from Hanleya hanleyi, assembly GCA_036873755.1. Lineage (NCBI taxonomy): Eukaryota > Metazoa > Mollusca > Polyplacophora > Lepidopleurida > Hanleyidae > Hanleya > Hanleya hanleyi. The sequence continues at coordinate 22,868 of JAVTVY010014302.1, forward strand.
ATAGGGTGGGGCGAGAGACCTGGGGATTTCGCTACTTGAGATTCCATGGGCCAGGCTTGCACCCTACAGTAGAATGGGTCCACTGCGCATGCGCGATGAGTAGTAGTATAGAAAGGGCACGCGATCTCCCTATCCCTATAGGTGTGGCGCGGGATAGGGTGGGGCGGGAGACCTGGGGTTTTCGCTACCTGAGATTCCGTGGGCCAGGCTTGCACCCTACAGTAGAATGGGTCAACTGCGCATGCGCGATGAGTAGTGCGCGATGAGTAGTATAGAAAGGGCACGCGATCTCCCTATCCCTATAAACTAACCCATGGGGGTGAATGAAGCCATGGGGGTGAATGAGCACTCGTATCTTTTAATAACAAGCCATCCAGATAATGCAAACTACTGCGCTATAGCCATGCAAGGAGTCCTTTGTGAAATTCGAGCTATTTAACATCATAGATTTTGGATCTTTCTCGAGTCTTATTTGCATAATCCTAAGCGCGAGAAATTAGTTCAATAAACAATAGCGATCATAATTCATAATGGAATAATAATGGTCATAATTAAAATCTCTTTAGGTTATCGTCGCGGAAATTCTTTTGAATGTCGAATCTGACGCCTATAAAAAGAGATCATATGATGTATGTTTCTGTTAACTTTTGCTCTTAAAGTTTGAGGGGTTGTCCTCGGTGCGCCTGGGCACTCGAGGAGTAGAAGAGAAAGGGCAATTTCGGATGCGCATAGGAGTGTTTGGGGAGATACGGGTCATTCGTATTGAAGCTCTCTAGAATGCGACTGACATGGTGACGTTGAAATCATTATTGTGGGCATGTACACACGAGGTCAGTAGTACAGAAAGAGCGCCCTGATCCGCACTTGAGAGAGAGAGAGAGAGAGAGAGAGAGAGAGAGAGAATGCTCAATATTCTTATGATACATAGCAAGGAGACACAAGAGGAGCGGTATTATATACAAATATTTCAGAGCGATGATGTAATAGCGCTATGAAGTTCTCTATTAGAATAAGAGACTGTGCGTTTAAAAAATGTAATTTTTCTCTCAGGTATTCCTCACGATATCGATCAAACGTATTACGTGAACCCCGAGCAGACCAACCTGGCAATACTAGATGATCTGATGGGTGCGACCAAGAAAAATTCAAATATCGACGATTTGTTTTCTGGATAATCTGATGAGTGCGACCAAGGAAAACTCAAACATCGTCGATTTGTTTTTCAAAGAGTCCCATCACCAGAATGTGTCTGTGATATATTTGACCCATAATCTCGTTCTCCAAGGGAAGGTTTCCAGAGATATTGCATTGAACTGCTAATACTGCTAATTGTGTTGTCCAACGATCCCATAAACAGCGCGCATATCCGTGTTTTCGGGAGTCGAATTTATCCCCACAACATGGACTACTTCATGCAGGCGTTCCAAGCCGCCACAGTTTGTCCGTATGGCTACCTGTTCGTGGATCTTGAAGACTACGACACCCAGGTTGACTACCTCGATGTCTCGATGGGGCAAATCCACGTTGTTTATTGAGACACAGGCGGAAGAATCCCATGAACCTGATGAGGTAGATACTGATGATACTGTGAGTTCACCCACTGACACGGAGAGCTCGTTCATGAAAGCTTAAGCGAAGGAGATAGGGAACCGATCTTTTGAGATCGTATTGTAACAGTGGTTATTAATACCCAGGCTGTGGTGATCGAGGACGACGGTCAGGATAACTTACAACATCTATATCAGACACAGCAACAATATACTTGCTACCGATTAAGATTTAGGGTGATCCCACGCACCGAGCTATTATGATAACCAAGCGTCACTTGGAAGCGGGTATGGGGTTACCACCCACAGAGGCTGTGAGAATGCGGTCAAAAAGCAAGAACGCTTGTTCTGGGGCATGTTGCCGTTAAAGTGAGACGACTGAACACGGAGAAGAGCAAACATGGACGAAGTTTGATGAATCAGGTATCTCAATAACATGGTTGAAGAGTCGTCTGGGTTCAGTGAGAGTAACACCATCATATTTCGTAAACACATCTACAGCGGCTTCCCCAGCTTGGGTCTGATGGGACAGAGGGGATAATAAAAGGTGGAACATGCCATCCTATGCTGTTAATTCTCTCTCTTTCTCTCTCTCTCTCTCTCTCTCTCTCTCTCTCTCTCTCTCTCTCTCTGGAAGAGCCTCCACATCATGCACGCCTAGCCCATATCTAGCCAGATTGGAATTGAGGCGTGAGACTTGGGTGTTTTGTGAGATTTGATTTGTTGAAGGGTACCGGTTGATGTAACACCGGTGGTGGCTATCTCCCACGAGGTGAAGACATGCGCTAAGGGTATTCAAATCGTACATACTTTGACATGTTGTAAAACGATTGTACATATGTGCTACTATATATGAGTCATTTTGACCATGATACACAGCTTTGAGACCATGTATACTATGATTACAACACATATAAGGGAAGTGGGAAGAGGTGCCGACATACTGACTGCGTCACACGACTTCACAGAATAGTCTTCTGGTAAACCTATTCTAAAGCACAAAACAAGAATCTAATGACTCGTGATATGTGTTTATCTCAGATACGCTTTTATTGTACCTGTTCATGTGGCAACTTAGATGAAATGACCACACGGCCCCTAGCACCGGCATAAGCGGTATTAGATACAAATCTAGAGAGCTATGATGGAAATGCTCTGACAACTCGTATACTGGTAATTGGTGAGCTGTTTTGTGGTGACAACCCGTACATTGGAGATTGGTGAGCTGTATCGTCGTCAGATGTAAATGACGGCAATTGACACAAAAGACTAGTCTGTAAGGCCCGATCTCGACCCAGCATCAGCTTCCCACAAGTGCCAACATATATCAAAGACCAAAAGGTCTGTACAGGGGGCGGGCCTCGGGGACGAAACGTCCACCAGCAGAATCTTGCCACATACAGGAAAAAATTACAACACATATAAGGGAAGTGGGAAGAGGTGCCGACATACTGACTGCGTCACATGACTTCACAGAATAGTCTTCTGGTAACCCTATTCTAAAGCACAAAACAAGAATCTAATGATTCGTGATATGTGTTGTATCTCAGGTACGCTTTTATTGTACCTGTTCATGTGGCAACTTGGATGATATGACTACACGGCCCCTAGCACCGGCATAAGCGGTATTAGATACAAATCTAGAGAGCTATGATGGAAATGCTCTGACAACTCGTATACTGGTAATTGGTGCGCTGTTTCGCTGTGACAACTCGTACATTGGAGATTGGTCGTCGTCAGATGTAAATGACGGCAATTAACACAAAAGACTAGTCTGTAAGGCCCGATGTCGACCCAGCATCAACTTCCCACAAATGCCAACATATATCAAAGACCAAAAGGTCTGTACAGGGGGCGGACCTCGGGGACGAAACGTCCACCAGCAGAATCTCGCCATATACAGGAAACAATTACAACACATATAAGGGAAGTGGGAAGAGGTGCCGACATACTGACTGCGTCACATGACTTCACAGAATAGTCTTCTGGTAACCCTATTCTGAAGCACAAAACAAGAATCTAATGATTCGTGATATGTGTTGTATCTCAGGTACGCTTTTATTGTACCTGTTCATGTCGCAACTTGGATGATATGACCACACGGGCCCTAGCACCGGCATAAGCGGTATTAGATACAAATCTAGCGGGCTATGATGGAAATGCACTGACAACTCGTATACTGGTAATTGGTGAGCTGTTTCGCTGTGACAACTCGTACATTGGAGATTGGTGAGCTGTATCATCGTCAGATGTAAATGACGGCTATTAACACAAAAGACTAGTCTGTAAGGCCCGATGTCGACCCAGCATCAACTTCCCACAAATGCCAACATATATCAAAGACCAAAAGGTCTGTACATGGGGCGGGCGTCGGGGACGAAACGTCCACCAGCAGAATCTCGCCATATACAGGAAAAAATTACAAGACATATAAGGGAAGTGGGAAGAGGTGCCGATATACTGACTGCGTCACATGACTTCACAGAATAGTCTTCTGGTAAACCTATTCTAAAGCACAAAACAAGAATCTAATGATTCGTGATATGTGTTGTATCTCAGGTACGCTTTTATTGTACCTGTTCATGTGGTAACTTGGATGATATGACCGCACGGCCCCTAGCACCGGCATAAGCGGTATTAGATACACATCTACAGAGCTATGATGGAAATGCTCTGACAACTCGTATACTGGTAATTGGTGAGCTGTTTCGCTGTGACAACTCGTACATTGGAGATTGGTGAGCTGTATCGTCGTCAGATGTAAATGACGGTAATTAGCACAAAAGACTAGTCTGTAAGGCCCGATGTCGATCCAGCATCAACTTCCCACAAATGCCAACATATATCAAAGACCAAAAGGTCTGTACAGGGGGCGGGCCTCGGGGACGAAACGTTCACCAGCAGAATCTCGCCAAACACAGGAAAAAATTACAACACATATAAGGGAAGTGGGAAGAGGTGCCGATAGTCTTCTGGTAACCCTATTCTAAAGCACAAAACAAGAATCTAATGATTCGTGATATGTGTTGTATCTCAGGTACGCTTTTGTTGTACCTGTTCATGTGGCAACTTGGATGATATGACCACACGGCCCCTAGCACCGGCATAAGCTGTATTAGATACACATCTAGAGAGTAATGATGGAAATGCTCTGACAACTCGTAAATTGGTAATTGGTGAGCTGTTTCGCTGTGACAACTCGTACATTGGAGATTGGTGAGCTGTATCGTCGTCAGATGTAAATGACGGCAATTAACACAAACGACTAGTCTGTAAGGCCCGATGTTGACCCAGCATCAACTTCCCACAAATGCCAACATATATCAAAGACCAAAAGGTCTGTAAACCTATTCTAAAGCACAAAACAAGAATCTAATGATTCGTGATATGTGTTGTATCTCAGGTACGCTTTTATTGTACCTGTTCATGTGGCAACTTGGATGATATGACCACACGGCCCCTAGCACCGGCATAAGCGGTATTAGATACAAATCTAGAGAGCTATGATGGAAATGCTCTGACAACTCGTATACTGGTAATTGGTGAGCTGTTTCGCTGTGACAACTCGTACATTGGAGATTGGTGAGCTGTATCGTCGTCAGATGTAAATGACGGCAATTAACACAAACGACTAGTCTGTAAGGTCCGATGTCGACCCAGCATCAACTTCCCACAAATGCCAACATATATCAAAGACCAAAAGGTCTGTACAGGGGGCGGGCCTCGGGGACGAAACGTCCACCAGCAGAATCTCGCCATATACAGGAAAAAATTACAACACATATAAGGGAAGTGGGAAGAGGTGCCGACATACTGACTGCGTCACATGACTTCACAGAATAGTCTTCTGGTAAACCTATTCTAAAGCACAAAACAAGAATCTAATGATTCGTGATATGTGTTGTATCTCAGGTACGCTTTTATTGTACCTGTTCATGTGGCAACTTGGATGATATGACCACATGGCCCCTAGCACCGGCATAAGCGGTATTAGATACAAATCTAGAGAGCTATGATGGAAATGCTCTGACAACTCGTATACTGGTAATTGGTGAGCTGTTCCGCTGTGACAACTCGTACATTGAAGGTTGGTGAGCTGTATCGTGGTCAGATGTAAATGACGGCAATTAACACAAAAGACTAGTCTGTAAGGCCCGATGTCGACCCAGCATCAACTTCCCACAAATGCCAACATATATCAAAGACCAAAAGGTCTATACAGGGGGCGGGCCTCGGGGACGAAACGTCCACCAGCAGAATCTCGCCATATACAGGAAAAAATTACAACACATATAAGGGAAGTGGGAAGAGGTGCCGACATACTGACTGCGTCACACGACTTCACAGAATAGTCTTCTGGTAAACCTATTCTAAAGCACATACCAAGAATCTAACGATTCGTGATATGTGTTGTATCTCAGGTGCGCTTTTTTTGTACCTGTTCATGTGGCAACTTGGATGATATGACCACACGGCCCCTAGCACCGGCATAAGCGGTATTAGATACAAATCTAGAGAGCTATGATGGAAATGCTCTGACAACTCGTATACTGGTAATTGGTGAGCTGTTTCACTGTGACAACTCGTACATGGAGATTGGTGAGCTGTATCGTCGTCAGATGTAAATGACGGCAATTAACACAAACGACTAGTCTGTAAGGCCCGATGTCGACCCAGCATCAACTTCCCACAAATGCCAACATATATCAAAGACCAAAAGGTCTGTACAGGGGGGCGGGCCTCGGGGACGAAACGTCCACCAGCAGAATCTCGCCATATACAGGAAACAATTACAACACATATAAGGGAAGTGGGAAGAAGTGCCGACATACTGACTGCGTCACACGACTTCACAGAATAGTCTTCTGGTTAACCTATTCTAAAGCACAACCAAGAATGTAACGATTCGTGATATGTGTTGTATCTCAGGTACGCTTTTATTGTACCTGTTCATGTGGCAACTTGGATGATATGACCACACGGCCCCTAGCACCGGCATAAGCGGTATTAGATACAAATCTAGAGAGCTATGATGGAAATGCTCTGACAACTCGTATACTGGTAATTGGTGAGCTGTTTCGCTATGACAACTCGTACACTGGAGATTGGTGAGCTGTATCGTCGTCAGATGCAAATGACGGCAATTAACACAAAAGACTAGTCTGTAAGGCCCGATGTCGACCCAGCATCAACTTCCCACAAATGTCAACATATATCAAAGGCCAAAAGGTCCGTACAGGGGACGGGCCTCGGGGACGAAACGTCCACCGGCAGAATCTCGCCATATACAGGGAAAAATTACAACACATATAAGGGAAGTGGGAAGAGGTGCCGACATACTGACTGCGTCACATGACTTCACAGAATAGTCTTCTGGCAAACCTATTCTAAAGCCCAAAACAAGAATCTAATGATTCGTGATATGCGTTGTATCTCAGGTACGCTTTTATTATACCCGTTCATGTGACAACTTGGATAATATGACCACACGGCCCCCAGCACCGGCATAAGCGGTATTAGATACAAATCTAGAGAGCTATGATGGAAATGCTCTGACAACTCGTATACTGGTAATTGGTGAGCTGTTTCGCTGTGACAACTCGTACATTGGAGATTGGTGAGCTGTATCGTCGTCAGATGTAAATGACGGCATTTAACACAAAAGACTAGTCTGTAAGGCCCGATGTCGACACAGCATCAACTTCCCACAAATGCCAACATATATCAAAGACCAAAAGGTCTGTACAGGGGGCGGGCCTCGGGGACGAAACGTCCACCAGCAGAATCTCGCCATATACAGGAAAAAATTACAACACATATAAGGGAAGTGGGAAGAGGTGCCGACATACTGACTGCGTCACATGACTTCACAGAATAGTCTTCTGGTAAACCTATTCTAAAGCACAAAATAAGAATCTAATGATTCGTGATATGTGTTGTATCTCAGGTACGCTTTTATTGTACCTGTTCATGTGGCAACTTGGATGATATGACCACACCTAGCACCGGCATAAGCGGTATTAGATACACATCTAGAGAGCTATGATGGAAATGCTCTGACAACTCGTATACTGGTAATTGGTGAGCTGTTTCGCTGTGACAAGTCGTACATTGGAGGTTGGTGAGCAATTAACACAAAAGACTAGTCTGTAAGGCCCGATGTCGACCCAGCATCAACTTCCCACAAATGCCAACATATATCAAAGACCAAAAGGTTTGTACAGGGGTCTGTACCCTATGTCTTTTTGAATTTGGTGCTAATACTGTTATATGGAATATGTCTTTGGATTATGGACGCGGATATTCTCTAATGGACGACGGCTGAATTATGAATGACGGACCAGACGCTTGTAACTGTCAACATGGCCGAGTGGTCTCAGGCGCCAGTCTCATGATCCATTATTCCTTCACTAGGGGTATGCTTATATCGGTCTGAGCATGCGGGCGTGTGTTCGAATCCCACCCCTGACAGGCGCCAGTTTCATGTCCACATAACCAAAATGAAATGTACCTGCTTAAGTTTTAATAAATTAAATAAAATACACACGTCATTGTTCACTGAATGACAACAAGCTCTATAGAACGCCATGTACCCTGTATCCTACAAAAACTAGACAGATTCATAATGTCCAGGAGTCTAGTATGTGAAATCACGATGTCTCTTGGTCATGTCGTTCTCGGTGGAGCGTTCCACTTCCGGTTGCGCATGCCCAGTTCATCCATCAGAGTCCAACCGCGACAAGTCCAGAATCGCTGGGTACTACGGCCGTATCTGCGTCAAGAGCTCCCACAGGACAATGCCCACCTCTGTGGGTCAGTGTATAGAAATGCACGATTCACCTATCCAACTGCTCATCCGAGCTTCAATATTCTTCTCTGGAGTCCCTGTCAGGTCCACTCCAACACCCTATGAGTTAGTATATAAAGTTATATAGGCATCTTGTCTCTAGTGTGCAGTGGGGAGTTTCTCTATTACTGACCCCGGGTGCGCTTGCTCACCACATCAACGTTCAACGTCACGATCCCAGTCGCACGGTACGTTACGCGAGCTTCAATACGACACCATGCACTCCATATTTGGACCAAACATTCCCATGTGCATCCGAAAATGTTCTTTCTCTACGCGCCATGGCGTCACCGATCAATGTGCAGAGCACTCCAGTCGTTTCTACACCAGGAGAAATTCAATACGACATCATGAGAGACACATGTATACCACGTATGGCCCATCTGGTCTCATTTTACACCCAATCACAGCTCGTATTGACACACCCATTCTCCCCGGTGCTGCGCTTTCTCTGTTGTGATGACGTAAAGCATGACGTTTTGTCTCTCGCTTGTCATCTCTGGAGTCATTGCCATTGATACACTCCGTGAACCTTAGTGCAGGAGATAATTGTTCAATTCAAAATGTCGGCCATGTATAATCATTCAAGAACTTTTTTTATGATCGTCTTATTTAATTCATTCAATCATTTCAAAGTACAAATTTGGTTAAACTGAATTGTATCACATCACCCTTCCAGGCCTATTTGAGTGTACGTGTTGAATCCTCAACGTGAAACAAAAATATAGGATGAATTCAAAATGACGGCCATTTGGTATTATCTGAGAATCGTTCTTTTTTATAAATCAAGGCATTATTTTCAGTTCAGAAGTACACACTTGCCGACGTGTAGCTTATCATTTTGTGTCCACTCATGGGTTGTGCATGATCTCAAATCCAGTGAAACGAACTTTTTCAGGACATTTCGCCAAAAAAGCTGGAATCGTGAACTTGTACACTCGTTCATATTTTTGTACAAGGGTGGGAGTGGGAATATCGTATGCGATTGTGTTTAGTGGGCAGGAGATAATGGGTCTGTCTAGTGGGGCTAAGTTACCCCCCGCCGCCCCCCCCCCCTTCCCCCCCCGCCCCCCCCCTTCCCCACTCGTCCACATTTCGCTATGACCAAGTCCATACAGCTAATTAGTTGTGCTGGTGGGTCTACTTCGTGATCAGTTGGAGATGCAAGAAGAGCATCGGCGTTTTCATGATGGTCTGAAATGCCAAATTCAGGATCAACAGATTCTGGACGCAGGTATCCTCGTTGGGTAGTATCTGTTTCTTCTGCAGAAGAAGACATATCTGGGTCACCTATTGGATGTCAATCGTGACAAGCGTACTTCAAGATGGCAGCGCATACGTTGTTGCTGAGCGGCATCAGTGGTCCCCGTTTGGTGTATATCTGCGTTAATAATAATATCCATGCTTTCTCGTTGGCATAGGGCAATCACAGCCTCGGCTTGGTGTAGTTCATAGAAACGCCCCAATTAAGGCCTCGACTCGGATATTGGCTTGCCGGAAAACTAAACCTATGTCTTCTGTGTCGGGTTCATAGATTGCATTACTCAACGTGGATGCCGTGGTGGTCATGGTGAAATGTGGATGATTGTATCGTCTAAGCTATTTATTGTTGGACGTTCAACTTCGGAGGCTTTTGATCTTAATGATGTGTTCATACCGGTGTTTCTTTCGAGCGATGGCTCAGACATATGCCGCTGTCGAGCTCATGTCCGATGTTTTCAACATTGGCGCTGTTTGATCGACGCATACTTCTACATCCGAGATGAACTCGCTGCACAGGATGAAATAATCTTCCCATCCCATCTAGCATGATTAAGTCAATCAAGGAGAAACTTCATGAACCCCACTCTGGATTACAGATCACCCTCCGAAGGGCCAGAGAATGTGGTTATTGGCCAGGTTGAACAGTAACAGGCCTTTTATAGAGGTGTGAAGTCTGCAACTCACAACAAAGTAATCAACAGAGAGAGCTACTCATATGTCATGAAACCCCAGAGAGGCCTTGGCCAATCATAGGTTGTGACATTTTGGCCTAAAATGGACAGATCTATTTGTGCACGGAGGACTACTACTTCGACTTTTTCGAAGTGGATCTGTTTCAGGGATGGGAAAGCCGCCACAAAGATATTGCGTCGACATTTTGCCGCCTACGGTACTCCTGATAAGTTAATTTCGGACAATGGTTTCAACTTTTGTGTCGAGCTGTGGGTTAGACCATGTAACAAGCTCGCCAGAATATCCACAGATTAATAGAAAGGTTGAAAACGCAATCAAGACCACAAAGCAACTGATGAGGCAAACCGAAAAAGTGGTGGGGATATCTATTTTGACTTACTCGCCTGAAGAAATACTCCATCGGAAGGCTTGGACAGCTCATCAGCCCAACGTTGCTTAGGCCGCCGCGCAAAAACGCTCCTGTGGCAGGCAAGCTTTTGAAACCGAAAATAATCGAAGACGTCCTAGTTTTAAAACGTGCGAGGAAGGCAAAACAGACTAGATATTACGTCGAACATTCAAAGTCACTGGCCCATTTGGGAAACGGGCAGGTTGTTGGGATGAATCCAAGTTCAAATGACTGGGAAAAGGTTCAGGTTCAAGACAAAGTGAATATTAGCTCATACTTCGTTATAACTGAAGATGGACGCCAGTACAGCGCACCAGTCGAGAAATATTCGTTCGAGGACAGCATCACTAGTCACATGAACAGACCTCTATCGTTATCTTCAGCTGGGACCACCATTGTTGCGGCACATGCTGAACAGACATCTCCCCCCGACTCCCAGGGCAGAATCTATACCGGACGGGCATATACCTCCCCCAACAGACAGCACACCACAACAGACACCTAGACGTAGCGTTCGATCGTTTCGAGAACCAAGCCGGTACAATGACTACGTTAGATGTTAACTAATCTGGTTCGCATGGTACGACATAACTGGTTTGCTGCTCTGGTTGCGCAAAAATACTGATGATTTTTCGTTCATATTTAACTTTGCAGCAATTTGTGTTAAGAAATAAAAAAAAAATTAAAAAAAAGTGAAGTTCCTAAATTGTGTTCAGAGTACAAAACAATGTTGCCCATGTTTTGAGAAGTTAGGGTGCATTCCTTTTGGACTACAACTCTACATGCATAAAGAACTGCATTAGACAATTGATCATTTCTGTATCACAAACCATTGTTATTTTCAGTTTGTTAAAGAAGGAAGGTGTGTACGATATGGCATGTGTAGCGCACCATAGATGTACAAGGGCAGTGTGTGACGTCATGTAGCGGGGCTTTCGGGAGAATAAATGACCGACTGTACACCTGAACATTGGTGTTTCGTGAATCTTTTATCGATACAACCTAGGTATCGTGACAAGTCGGATGTGGTGAACAAAGATAACTGGACTATTTTAGATCTGGAGTTGCTAAAAATTGTTATAAATGTAAGCATAATACGGTCATTTCTTGGATATTTACACCAGTTATAAAATAGTTAAAAAAAAATAGTTCCATGCTAAAGAGATAGGAAAGACAGTGGATGAACAGCTCATTGTTATCGGTGCAGCTCTCTTGTTGAAGGACAAACTTGAATTTTGTGTAAATCCGGGATGAAAATCTCTTGACATAGGCTATATGTAAATGTGGAAACAAATAGAAGCAGTAACGCTCTGTGTAAACATCTCCCACGTCTCGCCGGGAAGTCTCCGACAATCAGTTATGTGTGATGTGTACAATGTAACCACTGAGAGTTTGCTCTCACCGTCATCCCAATTCAGAATTCGTCTATCACATCAAAGAACGGAGGTACGGGGTATACAGACCTGCATTATAAAGTATGGAAGCCGGATGCGGCCATTCATCGCTTCGTTACATCGACTTTCTAAAAGTCGAAGTCGTAGTGAAAGTCGAAGTCGATTCGGCGATTCGACGATGCGATTCGACGATTCGACGATGCGAAGTGACGAAGATGACTTCGTCACTTCGCATCGTCGAATCGCCGAATCGACTTCGACGACTTCGACTTTCGCTACGACTTCGACTTTCACTACGACTTCGACTTTCGCTACGACTTCGACTTTCACTACGACTTCGACTTTCACTACGACTTCGACTTTCGCTACGACTTCGACTTTCACTACGACTTCGACTTTCACTACGACTTCGACTTTCGCTACGACTTCGACTTTTGAAGACAGAGTTGGCGCATGATCTGAAATAAACTTATTTTCGCTTCACAAGAAAGTTGGCCCCTATTTAAGGTTTGTGAACAGTTTTTCTTGCATAACAGAGCAAGACTGTTACCCCATCCCCACTTTGCAACACCAAGAGAGAAGGTTGGTCATCACAGGGACAATCTACGGGTGTAATACCTATGGGCCGTCATAGCTCAGTGGGTAGAGCATCGCCGCGACAAGCCGGGGTCGTGGGTTCGAATCCCGCTGACGATCAATTTATTCTTTCTCTCTCAAAAATCATTTCATATGTATATATGCTCAGTGGCGGGTTATACGCCATACCAAATATCATTTCTCCATTAGTGTTTTATGTAAGAGTGCATGTTGTCCTACCTGTTTTTATGTCATAATAGAGGTGTCCGTGACTTTTGCATACGTCTTATGTGTGTAATGCGTATTTTATGTTTTAATGTCACTGTATTTTACATGTCCCATATCTTAATGATGATAATTTCTATATGTATCATATATGGAAATAAAATAAAAAAGTATAAAGTTGAATATTTAGTGGATTCTATAGGCCTTTCATTGGTTTTGTTTATTTGTTTTTTTTGTTTTTGATTTTTGTGCTGCCATACGGCGAATCGGTGACATTTCGTTGATATCGGTTCAGGTTCAATTGCAACTGTTCTCATATACGGGCGTACTTACAAAAGTACTGCCCGAAAAGGAGCTCGTAATTTGGGAACCATCAAAGTTATATACCGTATCTGTAGAGGCTAACGATATCAGAGAGTGTAAGTGTTGGAGGGGGTGGTAAGTGTCATGTCAAAGTTTTGGGTTCATCGCAGACAATACGGTGGATTATGACAATTGGCGAGAGATATGAACCTCTGAGTAATTTAAAAGATACAACTCGGTTCAAACGCGAAACAAGGAGTGTCACAGATGTGGCCAATTAAACCGTATGTCACCTGAACAAATATTTATCACATAATACTTCTATACATTCACGCCATAATGTGATTAACACTGGAATTGCGGTTGATCATTGTTGGCATATTGATACTATCTGAACAATATCATATGATTGCACCTTTTACCTGCAGATAATTCCACAAGCGTAGTCGGGCTAGGTCCGATAAAAATGTCTTGTTTCCCATCACCGCCCGCCCCGATTTTTATTTATTTTATTTTTTATTTCTTCTCGCCTGCCTTGTTGGTGTTCTTCAGGTATAAAAATGACCCTGAAGTAGCTCTGGTTTGCATCAGGGATTGTTGAGTCTCGCTCCAAATACTTGTATACCCAGTCTAGCGGGTTTCGACGTATGCAGCCAGATCTCAGTTGTTTTCAGTACTGACTTTATGCAGTATTTTCGCAAATATTTTTTATTAGAATCATCAAACTTTATATTTTCAGAAAGCCAACATTTCAATAAATCCGAGTAATTGTTGGTATTTACGGTGGCTCATAAGTGACATTGTGTTTTTTATAATTAATTTTCATTTTTTTTGGCATTATCACCTAGGTGGAAATTATTTTCACCTGGGTGATATTATTATCACCTGGGTGGAAATTATTATCACCTGGGTGGATATTATTATCACCTGGGTGGAAATGATTTTCACCTGAGTGGAAATTATTATCACCTGGGTGGAAATTATTATCACGTGGGTGGAAATTTTTTAGGGGGAGGCGGGGGGGAGGGCATTTCGCGCCCCCCCCAGGCCACGACAGGTCCTGTGACGTAGTCACACTGCTCATGTCAAATATTACAATACATGAAATAACAATTAACATAAAAGTATAATATTTATCTGCCGAATCACGATTTATGTGACTACTCTAATACTAATTTGTTTATTACTCATTATTTGACATGTTTGAAGAACTTAATCTCAATGAAATGGGCGTACGTTCGAACTCGAGAGCCTCCGCCTAAAGAATCAGTGATTGCAGCATAACTGAATTATGGCAGATGTTAAGGTGCATGTTTGTTCAGTTCAAGGACGGAGTATCATAATGGGTTCTTGGAATATGGATGAAAAGGTCGGCAAATAGTACCTGAAATAATTTACGTTCCCCTGTTTTTAGAACATGGTTAAAATGCCATATTGGAATATATGAAGAAAATCAACTAAGTTCAACTCCTAGTAATTTTGGCAAATTCAATATTTCACCAGAACATGGTCTGTATACTGACATAGATGCAGAAAATCGGCAAAGTCCAAAATGTCATAAATATTACAAAACTTAATATTTCATCTCATAAATATGACCAGCACATCTGCAAACCATGTTGAACATCTCTACGAGGTTTCAAAAGCATCTGTGGGCTCCGTGGGACTAATTGATTACAGCAGAACGTGATCAATATACAGGATTATGCAAAAATGGGCAAAGTTTAAAACGTCATAAATATGACAAAAACTAATATTTCATCTCACAAATAGCAGGTGCACATCTTCAAAGCATGTTTAACAAGCTAGGAGAGTTTCTCTAGGACAAGCTGATTATACTTTAGTACTACTGGTACATTGTAATTAGTGGCGAAAATGACCAAAATATTAGAAATTTGACAAAATATAATACTTTATATTTCATCTCACAAATAGCAGGTGCACATATTCAAAGCATGTTTAACAAGCTGGAAGAGTTTCTCTAGGACAAGCTGATTATACTTTAGTACTACTGGTACATTGTAATTAGTGGCGAAAATGACCAAAATATTAGAAATTTGACAAAATATAATACTTTATATTTCATCTCACAAATAGCAGGTGCACATATTCAAAGCATGTTTAACAAGCTGGAAGAGTTTCTCTAGGACAAGCTGATTATAATTTAGTACTACTGGTACATTGTAATTAGTGGCGAAAATGACCAACATACTTCATATTTCATCTCACAAATAGCAGGTGCACATCTTCGAAGCATGTTTAATAAGCCTGCAAAGTTTTAGGAACATCAACTCAAAACTCTAGGACTAGTTGATTATACTCGAGTTCCACTAGAACACTGTAATTGATGGCGATAATAGCAAAGTAAAAAAAAACATCATAAATTTGATAAAAATTTATATTTCATCTCACAAATAGCAGGTGCACGTCTACGAAGAATGTTTAATAAGCCTGCAAAGTTTCAGGAACATCCACTCAAACTTTAGGTGTGACGAACAGACAGACAGACGGATGGACGGACAGACAGAGCAAACACTTAATGCCTCCCGGCTACTTCGTAGCGGAGGCATAACAAAATCTTTCTCTAAAGTAATCGATGTCTTGAAACCTGGACCCAGAAAAAATTACTGAATAGGTGTCCCAACTGAACAATCAAACTTATAAATAATTTCCACCCGGGTGATAATAATTTCTACCCAGGTCAAAATAATTTTCACCCAGGTGATAATAATATCACTCGGGTAAAAATAATTTCCACCCAGGTGATAATGCAAAAAAAAAAAAAATACATAATTAAAAAAAAGTCAATGTCACTTATGAGCCACCGTAGGTATTTCTATGAAAAAGGAAAAGAAGTAGAAAATATCGACGGAGGAGACACTGACAGCACAGATGGTTTCCAGCAAAGTGGAAAAATATCCAGAAGACCACGTCAAAATTACTAAATATTTTGGGTAGCGCAAGTATTTTAGTGATCAAAGTACCCTGAACTCGTCAAATGCACCCCACAAGCTTTATTTTACATATTTTTATGTCATTCCCGATCATGCACCCAACTGTATCTTCAAAAGTCGAAGTCGTAGTGAAAGTCGAAGTCGTAGTGAAAGTCGAAGTCGTAGTGAAAGTCGAAGTCGTAGTGAAAGTCGAAGTCGTAGTGAAAGTCGAAGTCGTAGTGAAAGTCGAAGTCGTAGTGAAAGTCGAAGTCGTAGTGAAAGTCGAAGTCGTAGCGAAAGTCGAAGTCGTAGTGAAAGTCGAAGTCGTAGCGAAAGTCGAAGTCGATTTGGCGATTTCACGAAGTGAAAGTCGAAGTCGTAGCGAAAGTCGAAGTCGATTTGGCGATTTCACGAAGTGAAAGTCGAAGTCGTAGCGAAAGTCGAAGTCGATTCGGCGATTCGACGATGCGAAGTGACGAAGTCGCGAAGTGAAATCCACTTCGCGACTTCGTCACTTCGCATCGTCGAATCGCCGAATCGACTTCGACTTTGACTACGACTTCGACTTTCACTTCGTGAAATCGCCGAATCGACTTCGACTTTCGCTACGACTTCGAGTTTCACTTCGTGAAATCGCCAAATCGACTTCGACTTTCGCTACGACTTCGACTTTCACTTCGTGAAATCGCCGAATCGACTTCGACTTTCACTACGACTTCGACTTTTAGAAAGTCGATGTGACGAAGCGACGAATGGCCGCATCCGGCTTCCATAATAAAGGATGGCTCTCACACAATTCAGTTCAGTACGGTACCAGAGAACACGAGTATAAGTGTATATCTGACCGCCCTAAGTAAATATCACTGTATTATTCAACATTGTCAACAAGTCGATCCTCTCCAATGTGTTATCACAGGGGCTCGTTACCGTTAACTGGTTAATTGAGTTGAGTACGGGGGAGGTCGAGATATGGAATAAATGGGGAAGGTAGGACGCCTCACCACGCTCAAACAACTCGTTTTATATCCCTTGTCGTCGAAAATCGAATAAACTTCCCTTTTAACAGATCGAGAAATGGTTAAAACGCATATATCATAATTTACCTTCACCCGATCTGGCCTCTTTATGCACAAAAAAGTCCATTTACCCACCAAATTTTAACCGATATATTCAGACTGACCCAACAACCTGTAACCATCTCGGTCATCTATACGCGGTAAGACTGACCCTGGGATCGTGTGTATCCATGTTCAGCCTACTTTCGGCAACTGCCAGAGGGAATTTCCATAAATCAATACCACGTGACTTCGTCAGCCAATCAGCTAAAGTCTACCGACGTAACCTCAACGTAACTCGCCATTTTCGAGTCATGTGATGAACTACTTGTTCAAAATTTCAGATCCACCACACCTCTTGGATGATACGAAAGTTATACATACCTATATATTTTGTAAGCCCAGGCAATATCTGTTTCAGAAGTGGTTTGAAAACCTGTAATTAATCAAATTTCTCGAGTCTGGTCTCCGCCGGATGAAAGCCGAACAGAATCCGGTAAAGTACCGGATATCGCTCCGCAATAATGGAGACACACGATCTTATGGATGGCGAAGTGTACGCAAATGACTGACCCAAATCTCGATAATTCCTCTCGCCACAGCGCCCGAGAACGAGCGAGACTTCCTCGCCAGGCCCGAGTTCGTCGCGAGCCGTCAGTCGCTATCCCTGTTGTTTAAAAAGATTCGTCACTTTTCTTATTAAAAACGTTTTTGCAGTACCTGCCTGCCCCTGGATAATAACATTGTGTCCTGCGTCCCAGCTTGTTTGCTCTCGTCTTCCGCCATTTTGGTCTCAAGTCAAGTGATAGCAGCTGATAGTTGGCTCGCGACGAACCATGGCGAGGAAGTCTCGCTATTCATATGAGACATCATGGGATCCATATTGGGGGTCACTTGCTGTAACATGAACTGGGCCTGTCCCTCCCCCCCCCCATACACTTATTGTTTTTGGGGGGGTTTTTTAGTCGATAAACACCATTATGTGTATATATATTGTGAAATACGTTATCTCGAGCGGAGAAAAAAAAATTCCGGAAGTTTTTCGAACAAAAAAATAAATTCTTTTTTGGTTCCTTGCCCTATAATGGTGTACATTACCAGATCGGATGATATTGCGTGTTATGCAAAACAGTTTGTAGTTTACTACAGTTTGTAGTCTCCAACAACCATTAGTGCATGATATCTGCCCAATAGTGAGGTGGCTTTTCAGCATTGCTAACGATCAAACGCATTGAGCCTTCGTGACATGTCTGGTAAATGATCCTTGACGCGTTGGCTTGATGTCTCAGAATGGGATGTTCCCATGCAGGAACGTTCCCATGCAGGAACGTCACGATTCTATCGGCTTATTTAACAGTTCCATCTTCCATCGCGTGACGCGGAGTAATGGAGTGCCAACGTGTGTCGAGGTATTTAGAATTCTAGAGCGAACAGAAACCGACAAGGAGCGTTTCTTTAATTGTTGACAGTTTCTACGGTGGCCCATAGGGGATATTGACTTTTTAAAACAGTTTTTTACGTTTTTTAATAGTTTTCCTCATTTTCTCAATATTTCGCCTATTTTCTACAAACAGATTCTAGTTTATAACATAATTTCTTTACATTTCTATAATTTCTAGTAACGTTGTCAGAAATATCTGTATTATATATTCACCGAAAACCAAAGAAAACTCTTGAAAACCTTTACACCGCGGTGGAAGCGTTTTCTGCGCGGTGTAAACGTTTTCACCGCGGTGTAAAGGTTTCCAAGAGTTTTCTTTGGTTTTCGGTGAATATATAATTTCCACCGAGATGTAAAGGTTTACACCGCGGTGTAAAGGTTTTCTCCTCGGGGTAAACGTTTCCACCGCGGTGCAATGGTTTCCACCGCGGTGTAAACGTTTCCACCG
Organism: Hanleya hanleyi; assembly: GCA_036873755.1. Classification (NCBI taxonomy): domain Eukaryota; kingdom Metazoa; phylum Mollusca; class Polyplacophora; order Lepidopleurida; family Hanleyidae; genus Hanleya; species Hanleya hanleyi. The sequence goes on from JAVTVY010014302.1 coordinate 41,981, forward strand.
CGGTGCAAAGGTTTTCACCGCGGTGTAAAGGTTTTCACCGCGGTGTAAATATTTACATATGTTGAAAAGTTTTACACATATGTGGAAAAGTTTTACACATATGTAAAATAAATTAACTATTTCACATATGTTGAAAAGTTTTGTACATATGTGCAAAACTTTTCCACATATGTCAAATAAAGTGTTTTCCCACATATGTGCAAAAGTTTTGTACATATGTTAAATAAATGCCAGGAGAGTTAATGGAAAGGAAATGGACTGCTCCCTGTGGTATAATCTCTCGTGAACGTTTGTTATCTAACGACCATTTGAAAATGGCGCTGTCCCTTCGGGGTTTGTTTTTCGTTTCTCCGACTTTGCGAGACATGTGGAACTACAGTGAGGACACGGAAGCTTATAATAATAATAATAGTACTATATAATCTTAGATTCAAGGTTTATACATGACCATCTTCCTTAAACGCACCTCTACTCCTGTAGCTAACGCAGATCGTACAAACTGCGGTATAGCACAGGGGCTTCTTGTTGGTCAGTTATTAATTATGATATTAATATTCTTATATACTCTCATCCTACATGTACTCCATAAATATGAGTACGAGGAGAGTATATATGAAAATTAAGATCCTAAATTATTAACTGACCAACAACAAGCCCATGTGTGCGGTAGCTATATGTGGTACAGAGTACGGTGGGACCATGCAAACTTCAAACGAAAGAGGAGAGCGATGCTGGGGTAGGAACAAAGCCTGAATTAACAGGGCATCTGACATACAGGATCGAAATACGGTAGTGTCGGAGTAATCAGCTAGGTCACAGATAAATAAACACACGAACTCAAGTCTCTTACAGCCATTTCAAGGTCAACCTTACTGAATATGTTATCATTGTGGAAAGATTGTTCCTTTGTTTGCAGGAGGAAAAGGCGCCAAAATTATACCAGGGAGCAGTCGATGCCTACGCAGATGTCATAACTTTTAGACATATGTGGAAAAGTTTTGCACATATGTGAAATAAAATAACTATTTCACTTATGTTGAAAAGTTTTATACATATGTGTAAAAGTTTTAGACATATGTGTAAAAACCTTTTTTTCAACATATGTCGAAAACTTTTAGACATATGTGTAAAACTTTTAGACATATGTGTAAAAGTTTTAGACATATGTTGAAAAGTTTTACACATATGTTAAATAAATTAACTATTCCACATATGTTGAAAACTTTTGCACATATGTCAAAAAGTTTTCAACATATGTATAAAACTTTTACACATATGTGGAATAAATTCGCACTTTTAGACATATGTTGAAAAGTTTTATACATATGTTAAAAACTTTTTGACATATGTGCAAAAGTTTTCAACATATGTGGAATAACCGATTAAATACTGAAACGGCTTGCCATGCCTATGGGCCACCGTACGTTTCAACGACCAATGAAATCTGGCTGTGATATACGCCGTCGTCGTCTATTTCAAATTTTCGAAGCGGTAACTGGTATCTCCAGGGACGGAAAGCGTAACGTACCGGTATATGTCACTGAACTCCTCTGATATGGTCTAATAATATTTGTTTATCAGGGAACCACGATAATGTTTCATTGAAATAAAGGAAATAAAGAAATTATTGGAGACATATTACGAAATGCCCCCCCCCCCCCGGGCCTGGTAGGGTTAAAATAATTAGGCGTACCGGAAGTGATGATTTGTGTCTAAGCCTGGCAAGGAACATCATGGAATAAGAGCGATCAAGGAAAATTACTTTATTTGAGTCAAAGATGAGAGACAAAAACAAATTAGGGGGGGGGAATAAAAATTCAAAAAAGAAAATTATTTATTAATTTTTTTAATTTAATAAAATTATACCTAGACAGCTACCGTCCAATACCTCACAGGCCAGGCAGCTGTGCAATTAGCCCATTTCGGATACAGGCGAGATACCCTAAAATGTGACCCCCAGAGCAGGAAGTTTTACTCAGATATTTGGGTTGTTGTCTGTACTAAAACTATATTGGGTCAAGTGATTCAGTCCTTGTGTCATTCGTGCCTAACTTGACATAAAATGCCCCACTTGTGATACGACCCAACAGATTTCCGAAGTATTCTGCTTACAACCAATTGGGTATTAGGACGACTGGTCCAATCTGTCTCAGGGTCGAAGAAAACAATGACAACTAATTATAGCTGACGATTAGAGTCCAGATTATTAAATGTTTTGATAGGCCTTTAGAAGTCTGCGTGCATAACATAAGGACATTCTATGGACAACAATATATAACTTTGACAATGTTGCTAGCATCTCCAACGAAACGTCAGCTCCACAACATTAAATAAGTTGTTATCTATAGAATAGTATGGCAAGCCAAAGTGCTTTTTATTCCGAATTTCCGATATCGGGAATTCAATTCCCGATATCGGAAATTCTAATTTCCGATATCGGAAATTCTAATTTCCGATATCGGAAATTGCAATTCCCGATATCGGAAATAGAATTTCCGATATCGGGAATTAGAATTTCCGATATCGGAAATTCAGTGACAATTTTCGATATCGGAAATAGAATTTCCCATATCGGGAATTCAATTTCCGATATCGGGAATTCAATTTCCGATATCGGGAATTCAATTTCCGTTATCGGAAATAGAATTTCCCATATCGGAAATTGCCACCGAATTTCCGATATCGGAAATGAAAGCCTGAAAGCTTTACAAAACCTAGTGGTGCATTCCACACCTAAATCTGAATCTGAATCTGAAACCTAAATGATGTGCGGCTAAATGATGTGCGGCTAAAAACAGGCATGGGTTCGGATCTTCGACCATAAATAGATGTAAAATCTTTAACAAAAACCTTGTAAACGTATATATTTTCTAAATGGGCACACTCGTGCCATTATTTCAGGGGACTTGTGAGCTATTGAAATTGAAAAGGGAAGACGTGCAATCCTCCTTAGCCCTTCTTCAACTTTTCTGAAAAACATGAAATGATTTTCTTTTATGTATGTTAAAGTGTTTCCCGTCCAAAGGACAATTTAATATGGCGAAAAAAATAGGGGGTCGACCTACTCGTTTTTTGTAAAATTGTATCGCCATAGAGGAATCATGATTTTCGCTTCCAGAAAAAGTGCGGATTTTGGTCCTCCAGATATTCAATTCCGGACACGATTAACTCTGTAGTGGCGAGTGGGTGCGATCAACAAGCAATTGTTATATCCTGGTTTGGAGAAATGGTTACGTCCAGCATGGTGATACTATAGATATCAGTTAGTAGAAAGGTAAGAAGAATTACCTTGCTGTCAAAATCGGGCGATCTTCCTTATTATAAAATTAGGGAGGGACCACTTTGTACGAAACCGTGGCAAGTGTGGAGTGCACCCTAGAGTTGCCATTCCCGATATCGGAAATTCAATGACAATTTCCGATATCGGGAATTGCATTTCCGATACCGGAAATTGAATTTCCGATATCGGGAATTCAATTTCCGATATCGGGAATTCAATTTCCGATATCGGGAATTGTCTCCGAATTTCCGATATCGGAAATTCAGTTTCCGATATCGAAATTCTAATTTCCGATATCGGGAATTGCAATTTCCGTTATCGGAAATTGAATTTCCGATATCGAGAATTCAATTTTCGATATCGGAAATTGAAGGTCATGAATTTCCGATATCGGAAATTTTAATTCCGATATCGGGAATTCAATTCCCGATATCGGAATTTCTCGAATAAAAAGCACTTTGGCTTGCCATAGAATAGCCTTGTGTCAGATTATTATACATGTATGATCTTACAGTAATGTAGAGAGAGAGGGAGAGAAATAAGGTTTAACGTAACCCCATATGTAGTCCAGGCGAGTTTACAAAAAATCGTTACAAAAGTGTATTCTGCATCTGTAATTAATTTATGATCATTGCAATTTTATGATGGCGTGAAAGAACCACCTATAATTCTCTCGATATGTCTCTTCCCACTTCCCTTATATGTGTTGTAATGTCTTTACAAAACTGTTCAACTTCGTTAGTCGCCGGAATCCGGAGAGTTCCGGGAACGAAATGTGAAATGAAATACCTTGGATGCACAATGCATTATTATGTTTGATTTGAAATCAGAAGAACGAATATTTTTTTGATTTTCAATAAATGTCCCGAAATGTGAGATATGAAATACTTATGTAAAATATAGGAAACGCACACAGAGAGAGATTCGTTGGTATCAGAAATATTTTATTACAATGGTTATAGGGATTGGGGGACATAAGTTACCCCTCTTCCCAATAAATAAATAAATAAATAAATGTTTACAAACGGCGTTTGCAACAGTATTTGTATCAATGCCATGCATTGAAAACGATTTTTAGCACTATAAGAGTGAAATGATACGGCCATTCCATAATACTGCATGGTAACCTGCATATGAATGAATGCAATTTATCAGCACTAAAGATTAGACGGTATAAGAGACTACTAACCAGATGAAAAATGAGCTTTCCGCGGGATGAAAGACGAGTTGATGTGGCTAAATAAACAAAGGGGCTAGATCGGCGTTAGATCACTGTTGTAACATTAATTTGGTGTGTCATAACAAAGGGACAGGCAGGATGATTGACAACAGTTGATTATGAAGCCTCACAAAGATTATTCCCAAGCACCATGACCGATTTGCTATCATGTAAGCAGTTTCTGCACTAGTACGTCCATAATAATGAAATTGTCGTCCATAATATTGGACCCACTGTCCATTATTTTGGACATCCGCTGTCCATAATTTTTTTAAAAGTCATCTGGAGGACAAATCAGAACTGTGAACTGGGGATGTTCTCAATGTCAAAGAGATTGTCCATATCGAAGGCTGTGGGGATGTCGTGATGGTCCATGTCGAAGGCTGTGGAGATGTCGTGATCGTCCCAGGATATATCACCATCCTCGTATGCTGGGGTATGGACGGGCGTGTGCAGACCGTTGTTGGTACGAGCTGAAGATGATTTGTTGGTCTCGCTGATCTCTCTGTTGTTGAGGGAAGCGAAGTTCTCATTGAACCAATCAGGCGTCTGTAACCCTGTACCTCTGACCGTCAAATCGAGAGGATCGTTAGATTTAAAGTCCGAACTCACAACCTGCGAGAAGTCTGTCTGAGAGAGAAGATCCTCTAAACCTATATCTTCAGAGTTGGACTCGGACGGTGGCGGGCTCATGTCGATTAGAGGACTAGCTGGACTGTGTTCCGGCTCGTCAATGAGATCCTCGACTTGAATCGTTTTACAATCAACTCGATTACCTTGACCCAATAGAGAGGACCAGTTGATTTCCCCACTGAGCATATCACCCTCGTCATCTTCAGAATCATCATCACTCACAACACCTGAGAAATTCAGGAATGGGTTAATCGAGTCTTCATGTCGAAGCCCAGTCGTGTCTGCTATTTTACTGCTATCTATTGGACTAGGATACGAGCTGTCATTCACTTTGAATTTCTTGAGCGGTGGCATGTTCACTGGGGAATCGCGCGGTCTCTTCCGCTGCAAACTGTTATTGAATTCTGGATTAATACGCCAGAATCCCCCCTTGCCTGGCTCGTCGTTCCGTCTGGGAACCTTCTCAAAGGACTTGTTCAGAGACAAATTGTGTCGTATTGAGTTCTGAAAATGATATGAAGATGAGAGTGAATAATTTAGTTAATACATTTTTATTAACTAAACTAAGTTTAAAATCTGTGGCAAAGATGTACTGGATTTAGAAAACTGTGTAAATTCTCTTCGTTTATAAAAAAAATTAGGGTACCAGCTTCATAATTGTGAACAAAGAAAGAGTTTTCCCATCAACCTCCGCGCAGGTTGGCCCTACCATAGGTCACGTGAGACAGCGATTTTTCATTTCATTTATGAAGACCTCCACTGTTTTCACCATCTCGAAACTTGAGTATTCAATGACATTATTTTAACCTACCTGCCAAGTCGGTTCTGCCGTTCTGTAGTAGGCATAATTCTCTGTAATCCAGTTGTATATAGCTGATAATGTCATCTTCTGCTCCTCAGACTCCTGCATAGCCATACTGATCAATGTTGTATATGAATGCAGAGGTTTAACACGGGTATTGGTTCTGTAATCCATTTTGTCTAGCACTGATGGAGGAGGGCTTAAATTTCCATATGTGTTCAATTCAGTTTCCACTCTCGGGCTAGGGGTGTATACTTTTGTATTGCCTCTGGTCGTCACTGGACTAGGGGGTGGGGTCAAATTCTGAAGCCAACTCAAATTTGTTAAGCTATCGTCCACTTGGACTGCTCCATTGCCACAGGTGTCAATGGGGTATTTTGCAAGCCAATTTTGGCGAAATCTGAGAGCAACATGATCGACTGTTACAACAGGGACATTCTCTGTGCTCTTTCGGGGAACTGATTTTGTCAAAATCGGGGTTAGTTTGATCCTCGCAGGTTTTCCGATTAAACTGTCTCTTCGGATCACTCTGATGACGGTAGGCTTTGATACCCGATTGGTCACAGGTCGTAAATCTCCGGTATCCGTAATCGCATGCATTTTTCCTGATGCGTCTTTGATATACATCAGCATATTCAATTTCAACAGGTAATCAATAAGTTTCACTTTTTGGGTTGTAAAAACACAAGTTGATAGTCCAAGGTTCGGACTGTAACTATCCTTTCGAACTGACCGTTGGTTATTTATGTCCGCTGAAAACTGTCAGACAAGTCGATACACATTCACCACCCCCACCCCGTCCCCAACACACCCCATGTTTTACAAGTCCCCCGCCGGGTATGTGTAAGAATTGTGTTTATATGTCTAGTAATCAAGTCTATACCGCACCCGATGTGATGAATCTTTATTGTTATTGCACAATTCTAATTTGTCTGACTTTTGCTCTTCAGTGTACCGATTTACAGCTGGTTTTTGCAAATCTCAATTATTCGACCTTTTCAAGAGTAAATTTCATTCGTTATTCGCAATGTGTAAGAACTTGCTGTTTAATTTTTAATCATGCCTCCTAAAATACCATTCTTAAGACCTACTAAAACTGTTGATGATACACACTATACATCTTGATTTATACGTGATACATGTAACCAGAAGTTAGTTAACCAGAAATTAATGTATTTTTAAAACAATGTCCATATATTTAATTTAAATATTTTTTTGGTAAGCAAAGATTCTTTTTTAATGGAAAATCTATCCAATGCTACTGTTGCCAACAAATTCACCGACTGTCATGAGTCTGAAATAATGTGACCTCAAATATCGGTTTAACCTGGGATTATTGTATTGGTCAAATACTTGGATTCAGTAATCGTTGAATCTCAGCGTGAATTTCTGCGAGAAATTCCTACACGGATCAAGTTGGCGAAATATTTTTTACTGTTTATATCATTCCATCTGCCAAATATTCCAATGATTTTTTTTGATTTTTGATTTTGTTAATGGTTGGTGCACAAGATAAATCTCAATTTTGGAAATTAAAGTCTTCAATTAGATCTCTCAGTAACAAATATGACATCTCTCAGTAACAAATATGACACCATTATTTTGTATTCAGTTAGCAGTTATGTTTCAAATTCTTATTTTTCCGCAAAAATTATTGTGCATAATTGACCACAACTACATAACATAAACGTTCCAGTGTTCATACATCTTTTGGTGGAATAGATATTTTGAATATTACTACTACTGGTTTGGTTGAACAAACATCCAAACTCAATGAGCTATATTTCCATGTCAATTCAAGGATTTTTCAGTAAAGCGCTAACGTGTCCATACGCTGACAGGCAGAAAGTATTTGTGACATACTACGATGAACGGTGGACAATTGATGAATAATACTCGAGATAAGCCAACATATGCGTAAGATATCATAATTGAACTGAAATGATATTGTTATTAATATTGTAAATTCAATCAATAGTTTAGCTAAATTGATCGCTCTATGTATATACATTAGCAAGAATATAGATATTCCTTTAATGGCTTTTGACCAGTTACATGACATCTACATTCTCGCGCTACTGTTTTGTGTAGAGCTCGCCAAGCGTGCATGGTCTGTCTTGGATATAAGCAACTTTTTAGAAAATATGGTGTTCTTTAGAGATTTAAAGCTTGTTTTAATTGCATACTGTTGAGCTTGACGTCGTGCAATCGGAAGAGATCAAGGAAACGTGGTCTTTCTAACCCCGCAACACCTATCTGTTAGCTTTCATTATCGACATGTTTAGTCCAGGTACGAGCCTCATTATGGTATACGGCATCTTCACATATTATGGTATACGGCGATACACTGGCTCGCGAGGATGGGTATACGGTCAATCAGCTCGTTTCGGAACTTTTCCGGGAGGGATTAGACTAGTGTTGTTGCAGAGGTTCAAAAATAGAATATGACCAAATCTTCAGTAAGATCGTTTTCATGTGCCTTGAAATAAGCGATATATATATATATATTAACTTAGAGACTTTAATTTCAAACAGTATTGATTTCTATGGAAACATAATGTTATCCACAGAATCCGTACAATTATGAGTTCACGTCTTTTCATGGCGTTGTTCTATAATACTAACATAAGGCACTTTATTGTCGTTATTTCACCGAATGGCAATTAACATAGATATCAGCATTGTTTGAATTGCACATAGATATGGGCTTGCTTTGGAGGCGGGAGGTATCGTAAGTTTCGGTGTGACTCAAAAATCATAGTTTGAACTTATTAATATAGTTGAAGACTCATTGTTTCTGATGAAAGATTATATTTCACACACGATATGTTCAAAGCATTAAAACTATATGGAGAGAAAGGCCTGAAGTATGTTGTTTAGAAATATTTAATTGCTAAACATAACTGCATTTCAGATATCGGCTTGGTTGACAGGCGGGAGGCATAAGTAAATCTTGGTCAGGAATCAGTGGGGTTTAAAGGGCAACCATGACCTGATTGAATTTAATATAATCATTTGTTTCCGCCGTGAAACCCCGCCGATACGAGACCGACTAAAAAGTGTTTTTTTTGTATAGTCACCGTATGCTGCTGCTAATCATCGGCTATACCGAAAGATCATGTAACTGAAGGAGCAAATCGAATCCTGACGTTCAAAGCAACTTCCCCTTCTGAGACATGAAGCAAACGCCAAGGTTCATTTACCAGACATGTCACGAAGGCTCAAATGTGTTTGAACGTTAACAATACTGAAAACCGCTTTTGAGCAAATACCATGCAATAATAACTGTTGTAGACTACAAACTGTTCTAAACTACAAACTGTTTTGTATGACACGTAATGTCATCCGATCTGGTAATATACAACATTACAGAGCAAAGAACCCTTGTTAGCATTCTTAACGATCAAACACATTGAGCCTTCGTGACAAGTCTGGTAATTGATCCATAACGCGTTGGCTTAATGTCTCAGAAGGGGAAGATCCCTGGAACGTAACGACTCGATTTGCTCCTTCAGTCACATGATCTTTCAGTAGTCAATAATTAACAGTAGCATACAGTGACTATATAAACTAATGTATTTTTTATATACTATAGTGCAAGTTTATAGTTGATACAGTGTGCATTTTGTATAAGACAATGATAGCTAATTCCAATAGCAATTAATCTACGGAATAAACCAGTATTATTCCATTGTGTAACTTATTTCATAAATAGTGTATGCATCTATTGTAAAATTTGGATGATTATTAAAATCAGAGGATGCCTGTATTGAGTGGACAATGAAAGATAACATGTTATAAACACACTAACATTACTACCATATTTCTTCTAATTATTCAGACGGCAAAAGTTAACTTCAGGCTACCATGGAGAGGAATTCTGCAAACATGCTACAAATTTCTTTAGCTAACTTTGCAATACTTGGGATAAATAACGTATCCATGCCACACTATTAAGCCTCACACATAAAGATGGATTTTTTTCTGCTTCCATGTCTCAAAAAATTCGAAGAAATAGGGTACCAACATTGGCGTTGAGCCTTGTTCAGTTTGATGTCCTCTGTAGGGCTCATATCGGCGGGATGTCCTACGGCCGTAACAAATAAATGATTATCTTTAATTTAATACACTCAATTAGACCCTTGTTGACTTTTAATCCACAATGATCCCTGCACCGAGATATACTTATACCTCCCGCCTACAAACCAAGCCGATACCTGAAATGCAATTATGTTTAACAATTAAATATTTTTAAACAACATACTGTATGCCTTTCTCTCCATATACTGTTAATAATTTGAGTATATCATGTTTGAAATAGAATCATTCATCAGAAACAATGAGTCTTTAATTTAATCCTTTTTACAGAGTATGGTATGGTTCTTTGGTCACACTGAGCCACACCAAAACTTACTATGCCTCCCACCTCCAAACCAAGCCCACACTTGGAAGCAGTTTTCGCAATGATAATGTCCGCGTTATTTAATTCCCATTCCGCGAAATAACGACAATACAATGGCGGTGAACTAGTGGCTCTTCTAAAGTTTGCTTTGACTAAAAATCATGCTAATGTTTTTGAACAAAGCCTAAATAGGCCTGAGCGTACAATTTTACGGATCAAATTATCTACCTCGTCCCATTAGAAACTGTTGAGAGTAAGCTTTCTAAGTTAAACAAATAGCTTGATTAACAATTATGATAACTTATGCATATACCGGCTTATCTCGAGTATTATTCATCAAAATCCATACAATCTTTGTCCACCAGCTATTAAATGTCGCAAATACTTTTTGTCAGTCACGGTATAGGGACATGTTACAACTGAGGCTTTCTTGAAAGCCACTTAAATGGATATGGAAATATAGATGCTTAAGTTTTGAGAATTGTTCAACCAAACCCATATTACACTATGGGTTTTAATTAAAACTCCGATGGTATTATTAGAAATGGTTTAAACAACATATTTATTTCACCAATGAAACACGGATTGGCGAACAAGCTTGGAGCCTATCTAAACGCATCTCCATATAAATTTTATAGACATATGGTTATTCAGACGAACTGAAAAATTGCAATATCTCACAACTGACTTGCAATAGAGATCTGAAAATTTGTGTATATTTCATTGATTGTCTACTATTTGTAAATATTTGCAAAATATTACCACGAAAAATAACGAAAAACTTTTTGCATACTTTGTAGATTTTTTATGTAGGCCTACCAGATCTCAATTTTGGAAATGGATATCTTCAAATGGAAAGTTTTTATGTTGTCCAGTTAGCAGTAATGTTCAAAATATCTATTCCAGGAAAAGATTTTTGGACATTCCATATTATGTAGCTCTATTATGCACAATGTTTTTGCGGGGAAATGAAAATTTGAAATATAATTGCTAAATGAATACTATAACGGTCTCATATTTGTTACTGGAAGAGCTATTTGAAGATTCTAATTCCCAAATTTGATATCTGGTGCACCAAAAATTTAAAGAATTAACAGAGGAGATTTTTGCAGATGGAATGATATATACAGTGAGAAGACCCTCAATAAAACATAAATGAAGTTTCAGATCTCTAGGGCAAGTCGAATAGGAAATATTGCAATTTTTTCAAGACTGTTATCAAATGTATCATAACTACAATGGTCCACTTGGGTTTGCCCTTAAATTAAGAACGAATAAAATTCCTCCATGTTGATCCGTGTAGGTATTTACATTTCACTTGGCTTTACGCTAAGTTAATGCTTTCTGGATCCAAGTATTTGACCAATGATACAATAATCCCAGGTGAAACCGATCTTTGAGGTCACATTACTCCATTCTTAACACGGTCGATGACATTGAAGGCATCAGTAACATTAGATAGATGTTCGATTGAAAAAAGAATCTTTGCTTACCAAAACAAATATGTAAATTTTTTATATGGACATTGTGCTAAATACAGTAAATTTTGGTTAACTAACTTCTGGTTCAGGAATAAATCAAGATTTATAAGGTACTCCATTTAGAGTTGTAGTAGATTGTAAGAATGTTATTTCAGTAGGCCTAATTGAAAATAAAACAGCAAGTTCTTACACATTGCGAATACCGAATCATTGTACTCTTGAAAAGGTCGAATAATTGAGATTTGCAAAGAACCAGCTGTGAATCGATACACTAGGGAATAAAAGTCAAACATATTAATATTGTACAAGAGCAATATGGTTTTATCATAATCGGTGCGGTATAGACTGGTTTATATTGATTGCGACACAATTCTTACACATAGGCCTACCCGGTGGGGGACTTCTGGAATATGGGGCTTGTTGAGGGCGGGGTGGGGGTGGTGAATGTGTATCGACTTGTCTGACAGTTTGGACATAAATAGTCAACGATCTGTCCGAAATGGTAGTTTCCGTCCGAACCTTGGACAATCAACTTGTGTCTTACACCAGTTTTAATTGATTACCTGTTCAAATTGAATATGTTGATGTATATCAAAGACGCCTCGGGGAAAATGCATGCGATTACGGATACCGGAGATTTACGACCTGTGACCAATCGGGTATCAAAGCCAACCATCATTAGAGTGATCCGGAGGGACAGTTTAATCGGAAAACCTGCCAGGATCAAACTAACCCCGACCTTGATCAAATCAGTTCCCCGAAAGAGCACAGCGAATGCCCCTGTTGTCACAATCGATCAAGTTGCTCACAGATTCCGTCAAAATTGGCTTGCAAAGTACCCAATTGACACATGCGCCAATGGAGCAGTCCAAGTGGACGATAGCTTAACAAACTTGAGCTGGCTTCAGAATTTGACCCCACCCCCTAGTCCAGTGACCACCAGAGACAACACTAAAATCTACACCCATATTCCGAGAGTGGAAACTGAATTGAACACATATGGAAATTTAAGCCCTCCTCCATCAGTGCTAGACAAAATCGACTACAGAAGCAATACCCGTGTTAAACCTCCGCATTCATATGCAACATTGATCAGTATGGCTATGCAGGAGTCTGAGGAGCAGAAGATGACATTATCAGCTATATACAACTGGATTACAGAAAATTATGCCTACTACAGAACGGAAGAGCCAACATGGCAGGTAGGTTAAAATGTTCAATATCATTGAATACTCAAGTTTGGAGATGGTGAAAACAGTGGAACTCTCCATATTTGAAGTGACAAATGGCTGTCTCACGTGACCTATGGTAGTGCCAGACTGCCTAGAAAATGGATGGGAGAACTCTGCCATTGATCATTATTATGAAGCTGGTACGCTAAATTAATTTTTTGAAAGAAGAGAATTTACACACTTATCCAAATGCAGTACATTTTTGCCCCAGATTTGAAACCATTAATGCAGAATCATACATTTTGATCTGACCCTACCAGAACCTCTTTGTATGGACTCAATTCTAACCTCCATACGCGAAAGAGTCCCAATTTCTTCCACACTGAACTGCAACCCAAACGATGCGTATTCAGTTTTCTTTCTACTGGAATCTGAAAGTACATGTAGATATGGTATTCTCCAACCCTCATCATAGTGGTTCAGTCACCATTTTTTATCATGATCAAATTACCTTCTCTCATCTTCATTTCACTGATCGCCACCATTGTTCGTTTTCAGAACTCAATACGACACAATTTGTCTCTGAACAAGTCCTTTGAGAAGGTTCCAAGACGGAAAGATGAGCCAGGCAAGGGGGGATTCTGGCGTATTAATCCAGAATTCAATGAGAGTTTGCAGAGGAAGAGACCGAGCTATTCCACAATGAACATGCCACCAAGCAAGAAAATCAAGGTGAATGACAGCTCGTACCCTAGTTCAACAGATAACAGCAGAATAACAGACTCGACTGGGTTCCAACATAAGGACTCGATTAACCCATTCCTGAATTTCTCAGGTGTTGTGAGTGATGATGATTCTGAAGATGACGAGGGTGATATGCTCAGTGGGGAAATCAACTGGTCCTCTCTATTGGATCAAGGTATTCGAGTTGATGGCAAAACAATTAAAACAGAGAATCTCTTTGACGAGTCAGAACACAGTCTAGCGAGTCCTCTAATCGACATGAGCCCGCCACCGTCAGAGTCCAACTCTGACGATATGGGTTTAGAGGATCTTCTCTCTCAGACAGACTTCTCGCAGGTTGTGACTTCAAACGATCCTCTAGATTTGACGGTCAGAGGTCCAGGACTACAGACACCTGATTGGTTCAATGAGAGTTTTATTTCCATCAACAATAGAGAATTCAGCGAGACCACCAAGTCATCTTCAACTCGCACCAACAATGGTCTGCACACGCCCATCCATACCCCAGCATACGAGGATGGTGACATATCCTGGGACCATCACGACATCCCCGCCGCCTTTGACATGGGCCATCACGACATCCCCGCAGCCTTTGACATGAACCATCACGACATCTCCGCAGCCTTCGATATGGACAATCTCTTTGAAATTGAGAATATCCCCAGTCCACAGCTCTGAGTTATCTGATAATTTTTAACGAATTATGGACAGCTGACGTCCAAAATAATGGACATTGCGTCAAATATTATGGACGACAGTTTAACTGTCATGGACGACAGGGTAACTTTTATAGACGTACTAGTACAAAAACTGATTACATTGTACCAAATCGGTCTTAGTCCTAAGATATTTAGGGCATGGTGCTTGGTAATAATCTTTGTGAGGCTTCCTCATCAACTGTTGTCAATTATCCTACCTGTCCCTTTGTTATGACATACCAAGTTAATGTTAGAACAGTGAGGTAAAGCCGATCTGTTTTCTTTGTTTCTTTAGTCACATCAACTCGTCTTTCATCCTGCGGAAAACTCATTTTTTCATCTGGTTAGTCCCTTATACCGTCCATATATTTAGTGCTGAATTCCATTCATATGCAGGTTACCGTGCAATATTATGGACTGACTGTGTCATTTGACTCCTTTAGTGCTTAAAATTGTATTCAGATGCATGGTATTGATACAAATATGTTGCAAACTTTATTTGTAAATATTTATTTATTTATTTATTTATTGAGGAGAAGGGTAACTTATGTCCCACAATTCCTATATACCTATTGTAATAAAATATCTTTGAAACAAACGAATCTCTCACTGTATGTGTTTCCTATATTTTAAAAAAATATTTCATATATAACATTTTGGGACATTTATTAGAAATCTAAAAAATAGTTCTTCTTTTCTGATTTCAAATCAAATAGAATAATGCATATATGTATGAAAGGTAATTCATTTCACATTTCGTTCCCGAAACTCTCCGGATCCCGGCCACCAACGAAGTTGAACAGTTTTTTAAGAGATGACATGTCGAGAGAATTAGGTGGTACTTTTACGCTTGCAGTGGCTCAGTTGCAATGCCTCAGTTGCACATTGTTGATAAAACAATGGAGAGCCTGTCTGTTATTCGCCTGGACTACAAATGAAGTTGCCTTACTGCAAGATCATACATGTACTGCATTCAATATTCGGGTCACAAGTTTATTTTATAGATAACTTCTTTATTGTGTAGCTAAAGTTTCGGTGGAGATGCTTCCAACATTGTCAAAGTTATCCAATGTTGTGCATAGAATGACCATGTGTTATGCACACCGACTTCTAAACGCCCTTCAAAGAAATACAATAATATGGACTCCAATCGTCAGCTAATTTGTAGTCGTAGTTTTCTTAGACCCTTCATCCTATGGGAGATTGGACCAGTTGTCCAAATACCTAAATGGTTGCATGCACAATTCTTCAGAAATCTGTTGGGTCGTATCGTGTTTTTTTTGTTTGTTTTTTTTGGTCACTTATCTTTGACTCAAATAAAGTCATTTCCCTCGATGTCAAGTCGAGTTACTACAGTTTTTAATTTCTATCATACCCTGACCTCTATGGCATAGAAAACTACGGTGGCTTATTGGTGCCATATTATAAAACGTCTAATTTTCTATATGAAACGTCGTATTATCTGTATGTTTTCGATTTTCCCATCAATTGATCTTTACATAAAACTAGTCTCTTTAAGAGTAGAAAATCGAAAATTGTAGTAACTCCGCTTGACATCAAATGACTTTTTTTAGTCAAAAAAGAGAGAGCGAAACAGACAGGAAAAATAAAAAAATATCGGACAGAAAGAAAAGTATATATATTAATGTTCATAGTTTAATGAAAATATAAATAGACAACCCAATGTTCCACAGGCCAGGCAACTGTGGTCCATTGACCGAATCCCTATGTTTTGATCGTATTGATAGTATATCGCGGTACTTGATCTGTTGTAAACTACAAACTCTTCGTTCGGGGAACATTTGTCATTCTACTGTCATGTCTGATAAACAACTAGACAACCATCTCAACCGAACTTCTTCGTCTGACAGTTTCTATCTGGGATCTTTCGACAGCTAGCCGGCCGCGGATGGATATGTAGACGGATTGGTCTGAGTGCCAGAAATTTCAAAAAAGCTTGGACTACATGAACGCTTTAATAATTGGTTTCATCTTTAATGTCTCAAAGCAAACCGTAATTTTCATCCGAGTTGTTAATTTCCCCATGGAACTTACATCATCCTTGTAGGCTTCATGATGTTACTTGCCAGACCTAAGACACCTATTCTCACTTCCGGTGGACCGAATTATTTGTTTAACCTTACCTAGTGGGGGGAAGCACCCTACCCATGTTGGTTTATTGCTCCTATCTCTGGAACGCCCAAAACTGAAACTCTGTCACTTTGTAGTTTATCATATTGGGGTCATTTTGAACCTATTTGCATAACCCCCAAGCAAATCATAATGGGGTAAATTCAAAATGGCGCCCATCAGAAAAGTGATGTTTTTTCGTCATTTTTCTTAAAAATTACGGCTTTTCTGGGCAGAAAAGTGGGTACATGCTATTTCAGTTCACATCATATTATTACTTACTACTTTATCACTCAGCTTTTGCGAAGAAAACACATAAATAAAACATTCGAAAAATTTAACCGAAAAATCGTCCAAAAAAACCTCATCATGGCGGCCATATTAGATTTTTTAGATTTCCTATAGTGGAACTTGACCTAAAGGTAAGGTGTTGTAAGTTTCAGCACTCTAGCCCAAGGTATATGGAAAATATGGTCTCATTTTCCGCTCCTTCCCAGGCTCGGTACACTCCAGATCGCCCAGGCCAGATATGGTTAATGAAAAACGCATTGTGTAATGGCGCGAAAATACCGCCCTCGACTATCATAATAACTCTTTTGTGGGACTGATGGAATCGTGTTACAGTTTCTTAATGGGGAAACACGTTTGGCCTTCCTGACATGTCGGGGAAATAATACTTGGTCTCGTTTACTTGATGGCACAAAAAGGGGTATGTTGGTTAAATATGACGGTCTCATATTTGAGAGATGCACACACTATATTCACGAAGTAAGTTACAGTATGGACTGATACTGGTTTATTCTGTAGATTAACTACTATTAGAATTATCTATCATTCCCTTATACAAAATGTTCCACTGTATCAGCAATAAACTTCCAGTATAATATATGAAAAGTACATTTGTTTTTTATATAGTCACCGTATATGCTACTGCTAATTATCGGCTACTGAAAGATCATGTAACTGAAGGAGCAAATCGAATCGTGACGTTCAAGGGATCTTTCCCTTCTGAGACATCAAGCCATCGCGCCAAGGTTCATCTACCAGACATGTCACGAAGGCCCAATGTGTTTGAACGTTAACAATGCTGAAACCGCTTTTGAGCAAATATCGTGCACTAATAACTGTTGTAGACTACAAACTGTTCTAAACTACAAACTGTTGTGCATGACACGTAATGTCATCCGATCTGGTAATATACAACATTATAGCGCAATGAACCCTTGTTAGCGTTGTTACCGATCAAACACATTGGGCCTTCGTGAAAAGTCTGGTAAATGATCTATTACAAGCGTCTAGTCCGTCATTCATATTTCAGCCGTCGTCAATTAAAGAATATCCGCGTCCATAATACAAATACCCATTCCATATTCCATATAACAGTATTAGCACCAAATTCAAAAGGACAATCATAGTATACATAAACATAGGCTAGCTTCCTGCAAGAGAGAAGCGGTCAACAGTTTTCAATGATGCCGACAAGGCATCATGATGTCCGAAAAATATAAAATCCGTATCGCTGATCACTATTCTTAATCCATAATAATCGTTGTAAATCGTCATCTAGAGAATGATGTATCTCAGTCACGCTTTGATTGTGGCTGTTCATATGAACACCATGAGGATCTTGATTTACATGGGTTCATACGGCCCCTAGCCCCGGGTTAAGCGGAATTAGACACAAGTTACGAAACGTAACGCCATAGATCTTGCACTCTACGCTCGTATTTTGCTATCAGCATGCGATATGTATCGCCAAATTTGAGAAACTTTGAGTGTAGGCGCTTCTTGGAATAGCCCTGTTTTATAAGTTTTTGCAACAATGTTTTGTGACGTTGATTAAAATCGTCACATTTAACACAGGATCTAGCAAATGCTACTAGGCGAGATATGTATACGCCATATGCAGGTCCCACTGGAATATTATGTCCAGAAAGGGATAGTTTACGATGTCGAAATTGTAATCATCTCTTTTGTCATAAAGTCGACGAGAGAGAATGCCTGCTTCAGTTTTATAGAGATATAGATCTAAATGTGATGTGGCTGTAGGGCTATCTGTAGTTTCCCTCAAACCCAGTGAAGGTGGATATATATCCTTCACTGCTTCATTTATATAGCGATTAGCCACAGCCAGAAGATCGTCTATATAGCGTTTGGTGAATGAGAAGGAATGGGCTTTGAATGGATCGGTTTTTGAAAGCGCCTGTATATAGTCATATTCATAAGAGAAGAGATACAGTTCAGCCAACAGGGTTGCACAATTAGTACCCATTGGAATACCTATATACTGTTGATATATTGTGTTGCCAAATTTCACATAGATATTTTTAATGAGAAATTCAAGCAACTCTGTAAACAAAGAAACATCCCATGAATGATATCTCTTGTATGTAGTAGAGCTAAAGAATGCTTTATGGCTTCCGACATTAATATGTGTGCGATCAGTTTTCTTGAACACAGATACTATTAATGAACTTAGACGGTCAATAAGGTCCTGATGAGGGATTGTAGTATAGAGTCGAGAAATCCCATGTGGATACATGTCTGTACGGTATGTGACCTTTAGCATCAAGTTCTTCCGTATAAGATATTTTGAGTTTTTCAATATCCACATATCCACATTCCACTGTCCTACAAAACAAACGATGGCCAACTCTAATTGAATTCATAACAACATTAGCACGGCCAAATCGCATATAGCGAGCAGTATTCGGCATAAAATATAGGAAATGGTGATGGCGGAGTTACCTTGATACTGAGGGCCGTCTATCTCATTGTCCTACAAATTCTTTATGGCCATCAAACGATAATGCATACAGAAATAATACAGAGCCGTTTATTTGTGTATTCACCTAGTACTGAATCTATCGAAATGTTTAGTTATTTATTCATTTGTTTATCTATTTACTCACTTAATTATATATTGCTATTCATATTATGTGACTGACGGTCGGGGCGTGCCTGTTGTTGGGAGGAAGATATTTCAAATTATTGCATCGAAAAACAATAGAAAACAAGAATGACTACAAGCCTTCTATTTCATATGATACAGGCACACCGAAGACCACAGACGAGTTGGACAAGACCTGAAACAGAAGACGGATGACGATTACAAGAATACCAACAGCGCCTTGAGTGACAACGCCGCATAGCAAGAACACCCAGAATCAGAATACTCGACCCTAGACCACACCGGACACGCTACCCCTTAGATGTTACCGAACTGACGCCTCAACACAGAATATGATCCTTTGACTTTCACGCAATATAGGACGTAGACCTGCCGTTCTGTACCCCACTACACACTCCAAGCTATTGTTACAGGCACAGATTTCTGGAAGGACCCACCCTGTTCCCAAGGGCGTCGTTAGGGAAGTCGTCTCGAAGAATCCTGAAGTCGCCCTGGTTCTCCCAGTTTTTTCTGGACGGCTTTGTGCGTACTATGGGGTACCGAGACAAAGGAATCATCCACGCGATTATAACAAATATTTTCCAGACTAAGTTGATATACTACAATCTATGAGGACAGAACGCCAAATTTATGATCGAATATCAGTAGGTGAGCTGTGTTTCGGGCGATGATATACCAGTCATAATACGGTAGCGAAAGGCCCAGGTCCAGGGGAGTCCAGTTGGCTATTGTCCCGGCTGACCCGGTTTTAGTGCAGGCGAGCGGCAGACAATGAGTTGAACTGAGCACGGACTACTACTCACCGTCGACCGACATGTTTGTTTTCAAACTATTTTCAGTTACCTGTGACAAAAAACATGGCTTACAAGTCAAAGAATACTCCCAAACGAAAGGAAATTAGTTTCGATAGTACTTTTGAAGAAGAAGGAGCGGAAAGTAAGTCTACAAAATTGTTAAATATCGGTACCAGAAAATTGCCTAACAGACCTAAGCAAACTGCTCCACGGTCTTCAACAAGAATGGCAGAGAAAAAAACAGCTCAAAGTAAGCCCAGTAGTAGTGTCGAGAGTGAACCTTCAAACATGGAAAAGGATAGTTTGGCTTGTGTTTCCCAGAAATTAGGTGAAATAATGAAAGTTTTAGGCACAATGGTAACAAAGAATGACCTACAAGAACAACTTGACAAAGCCAATGAGAAAGTAGTTAAAAATCTTACAGAACATATCGAGAAACTGGAAAGCAGAGTCTTCGATTTAGAGAGCGAAAATGACATTTTGAGAAATGATATGAAGGAGTTATGTAAGAAGAGAGAAGAAGAAAACGAAACAACTGAATTTTTACAGAGAAAAATAGAACAACTACAAAGAAAAACAAATGACAACGAACAATATTCCAGAAAAGAGAGTATTCGAATTTTTGGAATAGAGGGTGATAGCCAGGAGGAGAAAATAGAGGAAGTAACAAGCAAAGCTGTGAAACTGTTGAATGAGAAATTAAACATGGAAATAACAGCTTCTGATATCAATATTGCACACCGCTGTGGCACTTACCGTGCAGGAGTAGAACAGAGACCTAGGGGTGTGCTTGTGAAATTCATGTCAGTAAAACACAAGAACGAGAGTATTAAAAAACGTAAAGCTCTGAAGTCCACTGGCATAGTTATAAAAGAAGATCTCACTCAATTCAACCAGCAGTTGTTGAGAAAAACTACGGATAGCGACCTGGTTCAGTCTGGGTGGTCAAGAGATGGGAAGATATTCGTCAAAACATGGAGAGGTGACATTCTTCATATTCCAACTTTTGCCAGTCTGAGAGAGCTAGTGGAGATCAGACCACCGAGGGAGAGTTCCAGGATAAACACCAGTCTTGTGAGCATGGAAATCGGCGACAAATCCAGGCAAGTGCAACCGTAAGTTGAGAGACTTGATCATCTGCCTGAAAACTATGATTTTGGTTTAATGAAGTGTCTCTCCCTGAGATACACAAGCTGTTGACAATTAAAATATAGCTGTATATAGCCACTCTTTGTGGCTATATGTTTATGCGCATTACAAATATCTCACCTGGATATATTCAGTTTCAGTTCAGGCTGAAGAATTATTCTGTGCTGTTATGTACATATACATTATATTATGCAGTGGTTATAATCAGAAATTGAGCCTTTTTCAGAAAGAGCGCTGCTGGCAGGATGTTTTTTTCATTTCATTCTACCAAAATTTTAATGCTGACAATTTATAATTGGCTTGAGGTTCAACTTGACATTTATGTATGTTTTGCTAACAAGCCAGTTGGTATTAAAAGTGTACTGTCCAATCTATTGATATCCAATCTGAGTGACCTTACAGAGAAATTTAAAAATTTAAATAGTCTCCCAGAGTGGGCTGACAATATTCAAGTACATGTAATCTGATAGTGCTATAAAACAGCAAGTCGGGTGTTCCACCCCAATAAGGGAATTACATGTAAATGCTGATATTAAATGATGTTGAATGATGTTGATATGTCTGAGCAAATTAAGAATTTGTATACCAGTATGTTGATATCTAATTTGAGAGAGGCCATAAAGATATCTGAATAGATGAAAATTGCTCTGTTTCAGACAGTCGATATCTAAAGATGTAATCAGCCTCAAATCTGGGCTGAAATCGATGTCTCTCAAATTCAGCGAAAGTGACATATGTTACAACAGGTACAAAATGAAACACATTTGACCACAAAAAAACTAAACTTGTTTCTAGCATTCACGAGAAAATAGAAGGAATTGATCTTTAAAAATAAACGGCATGGCATGCCGTTTATTTTTCCACGGCCGTGTCAACAAGCGTATACACGTATGGTGCATTCTACCAACGTATGCTGTGCGACATTACCGAATCGCAGGCACGAGCCGTGACGTTATCCCATGGCTGCAGCTGTGCAGCATTTAAATTCTTGAGCGTCGCTACGTCACTCATACGTCACGCAGTGACGTCATTTTCCTCTGCAAACAACACACTCTCGTGGGCGAGACAGAAAAGCCGTCGAAACGGGCAGAGTTACAAATTTATCTGACAAGATATTCTTGCATTCTTTGTATATGACGACCCCACTATCATCAAATATAATACATATGATGCTTTGGTAATCTTCGCTGCTGAAAAAACGCACAGGAGAGAGTTTATAAAATCCATCCATTTTGAGGCTGATTATTGATGTTCTGAACGAGACTGTTGAAACTAAATACATGTAAATAGTGTTTTGTGGCTGTAAATAGCCTTATTATATCAGCATTGGTCTAGATTAATTCATGTTGATATTCTACTTAAGAGAAGTGATACTACTCTGTTATATGTCCAATTACCAGTTCAATCTGTGGATATATAATCTAAATGATGTAATCTGTGGAAAACTGGCCTGTTGCTATTTAGCCTGTGTTGCTTCACTCTTACTAGACTAGTCTGTTGATATTCAACTTGAGTTAACTGTGTAAATTAATGATTTACTCTATCAGCTACCAGGCCAGTTGATGAATATAATATTGGAACGAAATAATATGTGGAAAACTGGTGACATTCGAAAGAGGTTATTTCAGGCTTACAAACTCAATCTGCTTATTCTTAGTCTGAACAAAATAATGGTGATACTCTAGATCAGTCTGTTGGCATGTCATCAGAGTGACGTAATAGTGTACCGGTTAAACCTGCTCGTGGATATTGAATCAGGATAAATTAATGACATACTCTACCTGTTGATATTCAACCTGGGAATTGTTGAAATATTGACATATTGATATTGGTCTTTTTTACTTCATGTTTACAAATCCCGGCTGTTGACATTCAATCCGAGCAAAATAACGAAGTACTAGATCAGTCTGTTGATATTTAATCTGAGTGAAGTAATAGTGTACCGGTTAAACCTGCCTGTTGATATTGAATCAGGTTAAACTAATGGCTCTGCCAGTTGATATTTAATCTGGGAATTTTTGAAATATTTATATGTTGATATTGGTCTTTTTTACTTCATGTTTACAAATCCCGGCTGTTGACATTCAATCCGAGCAAAAAAACGAAGTACTAGATCAGTCTGCTGATATTTAACCTAATTGAAGTAATAGTGTACCGGTTAAACCTGCCTGTTGATATTGAATCAGTATAAACTAATGGGATATTCTTTACCTTATGTTTACAAATTCAGACTGTGGATGTCAATCCGAGAAAATAATGAAGTACCTGATCAGTCTGTTGTTATCTAGCCTGAGTGCAGTTATAGTGTACCGGTTAAATCAGGCTGTTGATATTGAATCATGATAAACTAATGGCTTACTCTGCGAGTTGATATTTAATCAGGGAAATTGTGAAATACTGATCTGTTGATATTGAGTCTTTTTTATTTTATGCTTACAAATGCAAACTGTTGATGTTGAATCTCATCAAAACATCGAAGTAATAGATCAGCCTGTTGTTATCTCGCCTGAGTGCAGTAATAGTTTGCCGGTTAAACCTGCCTGTTGATATTGAATCATGATAAACTAATGGCTTACTCTGCGAGTTGATATTTAATCAGGGAAATTGTGAAATACTGATCTGTTGATATTGAGTCTTTTTTATTTTATGCTTACAAATGCAAACTGTTGATGTTGAATCTCATCAAAACATCGAAGTAATAGATCAGCCTGTTGTTATCTAGCCTGAGTGCAGTAATAGTGTACAAGTTAAACCTGCCTGTTGATATTGAATCATGATAAACTAATGGCTTACTCTGCCAGTTGATATTTAATCAGGCAAATTGTGAAATACTGATCCGTTGATATTGGGTCTTTTTTATTTCATGCTTACAAATGCAAACTGTTGATGTTGAATCTCATCAAAATATCGAAGTAATAGATCAGTCGGTTGTTATCTAACCTGAGTGCAATAATAGTGTACCGGTTAAACCTGCCTGTTGATATTGAACCGTGATAATCTAATGGCTTACTCTGCCTGTTGATATTTAATCTGAGAAATTGTAAATACTGATCTGTTGATATTGGGTCTTTTTTATTTCATACTTACAAATGCAGACTGTTGATGTTGAATCTGATCAAAATATCGAAGTAAGATAGCAGTCTGTTGATATTCAATCTAATCTAAAGTATTAATGTACTGGTTAAACCTAACTGTTGATATTCAGCGTTGAAGAATTAACAACTTACAGTTACATATAGATATTCAATCTGATGGTTGATGCCCAATTTCAGCAAATTAATGAGCTACTAGACCAGGCGGTTCATATATTATTTGAGAGAAGTAATTGTATACCAGATACAAATATAAGTTGATAGTCAAAATCGGTAAATGAATTTCTTACTCCACTTTTTGATATTCAACGGGAGTGAAGTAATTTGTGCACTACTGTGCTGTTGATATTCTTTATCTGTTAGTGCATGTTAACAAACCCAGTCTTTTGATATTCAACCAGACGTATTTGATTTACCAGACGAGCCCGTTATAAACTTCAACTCTGAGCCAATTAACGATACCTCGTCTTAGCGAAGTAAATAGTGTACAGGTTAGATGTCTGTTGATATTCGATATGCGTAAATCAACGGTTTTCAGTGAGCAATCTGAAATAATGATCCGTTGATACTCAGTCTGCGTTATTTAATGTTTATATACTCAGCATGTTGATAATCAATCCGAGCAAAGAGTTTCTGTTGATAACTATTTTCCCAAAGACCTGTTCATCTGACTAATCTACTGGAAGTGTTAGTGAACTATTTCTATCTGCATTCAATCTTTGTCCGGTGGTCCAGCCCATTATTTTGAATCTAAAATATGTATTACCCACACTGGAAAAAGAATACACACATCTACTCTGTACTCATTTTTTTTTCCTAAATGCTATACTTATAAATGCATTTTCATACTTTAGAAGTATAAATTTATATGTGATCTAAATAATTGAGTAGATATGCACTATTTAGAAACATTGTATGGACTAGTGAGAGCAATGTGGTGTTTATAGCTAGCCATCCTGACAATATTCATATTTTTTGTTGATAGGTTGTAATAGCTAATTGAATCCCCGTTGTACATATCATTGTAACAAACGGTAATAGGGGACTTGGGCCGACGCTAGCGCAAACGACATCTAGCGCTCGGTATAATGTGTTTTGTGTGTTTTTTATGTATATTGTCTGTACTTTATTTTCATCACTTATTGGACGACTGGGCTAAATTCTACACGTCAAGAATTGCAAGTGTCTTTATTTTCCTTAACCTATGCATTTATAGAATATTAACCCTATTGTATGTACGCTGCATAATCCAGCAAACTGATATCCACAAAAATGTTAAAAATCATATTCGCTATAACTATAGTCGCACCAGTCACACCGATCCTGAGCTTAAAACCGTTTTTAATAACAATGGCTGACACCGTTAATATAGTTTCTATGAACTGTCAAGGCTTGGCGGACTCTTCAAAAAGATTTGACGTTTTTCACTATCTGAGGAAGAAAAAATATAATATAATCTGTTTACAAGATACACATACTGATAAATACTCTGAAAAACTATTACGGTCGGAATGGGGACCTGACTCTTGGGCAAGCCCTTTTAAATCAAATGCACGCGGAGTTCTAATACTTATTAATAATAACTTTGATTACAAGGTAGAGAGGGTTGAGAAGGATCCAAATGGAAACTATCTTATAATGAGTATTAATATATGTGATACACCAGTAACCATTGCCAATATTTACGGACCAAATACAGATAAACCAAGCTTCTTTAATACAGTAAATAAATTGGTCAACGATATTGGAAATCCATCAGTTATCATATGTGGAGACTGGAATCTGGTTTTAAATCCGGACTTGGATACTGATAACTACAAGCACATTAACCACCCCCAGGCTAGAAAAACCGTTTTAGAACAAATTAACAACAAAGACTACGTTGACGTCTGGAGAGTAATCCACGAAGACGAGAGAAGATATACATGGAGAAGAAAAAAACCCAGACAGCAAGCAAGACTCGATTTTTTCCTAGTAACAACTGACATCTTTAACATTACAACACAAGCGCAAATCAAACCAGGATATAAGACAGACCACTCCGCTATAACTTTACATTGTAAATTTTCCAATAATGAGAGAGGGAAGTCCTTCTGGAAATTTAATTGCTCTTTATTGAAAGATATAGATTTTCTAAATATGACTAAAGAAGTTATTAATGACACCATTGAAGAATATGTTTTAAAGACCCCAGATGGAAAAGAATCAGTTGATATGGACAGGTCACAAATTGCGTTCGAGATAG
>JAVTVY010014303.1:0-62003 GCA_036873755.1 Hanleya hanleyi
ATTGGCCCTGAGAAAAACTCTACTATTTAATCTAGTTCTGGACATGTTAATCATACGCCCCCACATTCTTCCAATGGCCCCCCATTGTCTAACAATGGGCGGCTTCCACCCCATATCACCATTTACGCCAACATTTGGTGCATATTTACCAAGACCAAGATAAAACCGACAGGCTCTATGATGTACAGCATTAATACAAGACCTATCAGTAAAGCCCCAAATACTGGCACCATAATTAATAATCGGCCACACATACTTGGAGTGGGAGGAACGTGTGTGGGGACACAGGCCCGCAAACGGAGAGTTTTGGGGGGTGTGGGCGGTGGTATTAGGGTGAAGTGTCGAAATATGGGGTCTCTATATATGGGAGGAGGTCTGGTTGTTTTCTAAATCTGCTTCCATCTGTTCGAATCCTTCAGGTAGGGTGTAGAGTCTATCGCGAAGGACTAGCCAGGCCATTTAGGGCAATTGGAATGGGATGCTTACTGGTTCTGTCCTCATGTCGTGCTCCCAAGTACACGTTTCTCACAGTGACGTCATCATGGCGGTAATATTGATTTTTTCTTTAATTTTCTAACAGGAGTGATGTAAATAATATAATAATAACTCAAGTTTTTGCACACTCTGCTACTCTATTAGACCCGGTGATTATAGGTTCAAGATAGTTATAGAAAATTAGCGACTTCGATGAATTCAATACTTTAACAACGGAAATTGACTGGGAGGAATTCTTTGAAAGATGTTGACAAATATTGATGAAGCCAGTTTTTTTTTCGTGGGGGGGGGGGGGGGAATGCCAGCAAATGTATTCCTAAAAATTGTAACAATCAGACCGAAGGACAACTACTAAATCATGTCTCGGACTTAACCCTATCTGGCCTGGATGTTTTAGGGGTGTATCGTAGCCGGGGAGGGGAGGGGGTATGCAAAGTTTCGAAGCATGTCGCTTTCAATTTCGAATTAGGAACCAGCGTGAGCTCGCAATCTTCAACGCAAGTTCACTGAAAAAGTTTATTTTAATAATTATTTCCAATACTTAATTGGAAAGTATCGACTAGAAAACGAGTCTAGTTCTTGGTATATACTCCTTTTCGCGGTTACAAATTTACAACAACAACACCATGTTAAACGCACTGCATTCTGGGATCGGAGTGAGTGAGTGAGTGAATAGGGTTTAACGTCGCTTTCAACATTTTTTCAGCTATATCACTGAAATATCATGCCGTAGGCAGACATGACACCCCACTCAGTCACATTATACTGACACCGAGCGAACCAGTCCTTGTTCTATCTTCTTAATGCTGAGCGTAAGCGAGGGAGCAACAAGTTCCATTTTTCAAGTCTTAGGTATGACTCGGCCTGGGATCGAACCCAGTACCTACCGCTTACGAGGCCGACGCTCTAACCATTAGACCACCGCAGTGCGGTCCCTTCTGGGATTGGAGAGGTGATACTTTCACTTACTGTGCCGCTAGATTAACACAAGAAGCCCAGTGTACGGACTGATCTGCTGGTGATTTTATCAACCCTACTGGCTAAATTGTTATGAAACTAGAGAAATCAACGTAAAATGAACTAGGAAGCATGTCAATTTTTCAGTCTTGCATATTTTGAGAGATAAATGATCTCTTTATAGCGTAGAAAAAGGGCCGCCATCACCCCCGATTCTTGTAACCGCGAAAAGGCTTATTGGTCACAAAATGGGGCTAAGCGCCATAACCGTCAACACATGGATGACGTTATGCCCCGTGGCACTATATTGCTGTGTGCAAATGGGGCAGCCCAACGAGGAACTAACATACAGCACCCAAGTTAAACAGCAAATCACAAACTTCCGGCTAGAAAGAGAAAGGAAAACTCACGTAAGCAAATTTCATCTATTGATCCCTGAGTAATGAGTACAAATGTCATGAACTCAAAGCCATCCTGCTGACCAGTTATATAAACGAGCTTTCATTGAACCCACCCACTGCCCCCAGGGGCATGCCCCCACTCCAGGGGATCTGAGCCGACCCTCATATATTCTATATCTATAGGTTAGCCAGGTGTTTGAACGGACATGAATATCCCTACCACGTGACGTAAATCAGAACCAGTGATTACATAAAATGGGGAGATCGCGTGCCTTTTCTATACTACTCATCGCGCACTACTCATCGCGCATGCGCAGTCGACCCATTCAACTGTAGGGTGCAAGCCTGGCCCATGGAATCTCAGGTAGTGAAAACCCCAGGTCTCTCGCCCCACCCTATCCCGCGCCACACCTATGCGACCCGCTGTGCCCTTTCTATACTACTCATCACGCATGCGCAGTCGACCCATTCTACTGTAGGGTGACCAAGGGATCTCACGAAGTAGGAGGAGGAGGAGTCGAACACACCACGGATAAAGAAGTGAAACCCACGTGTCTCTTGCCTCCCTGGCCGGTTCTTTAATAGTATAATGAGTAAAGCGGAGTATAGGAGGAGGAGGAGGAGAAGGAGAAGGAGAAGGAGGAGGAGTCGGACACGCCACGGATTATACTAGGGAGATAGACCAAAATAAATAAAGCCCATATTCGTTGAGCTATATTCTACCCACTGTTATACTATTAAGAATTTCAGTTACTAAAAGTAGGAATCAGCCGTATTGAACAAAGCCAAAGTCTTTACACTTTACTTTACAGTCTTTACACTGATATGAGCCCATAAAAACGGTCCTCCTTTGAGGCATATTAAAGGTTAACATCAAGTAGCAAAGAGTAACAGCACAAAAAACTATGTCAAATACCGGTACTCTGATATTCACTCATAAGCACATTATTTTAGCAAATGGAGCAGTTTAAAATGGCTTACATTATATGGACTTTTTCTACGGGTTACGTGATGTTATGAGTTTTGTCTTCAACCCGAGGGAGATGTCCACCACATCACTCTAAGTAAACGCTTCCAAGTTCGTGCCTTAAAGTTGCCTCTAAGGGTTAACACAAGACCAGACTGCTGTAACGCTCAACTGTTGTTTACTCACTGGAGACGTAAATCGTGGTACAAAAGTTAATATACGAAGCAATTTCCACAGGCCTTCATATGAAAACTCTATTACAATGAACTGTCTGTGTTCAAGGGAGAAACAGATCTTACTTCTCAGTTACAATATGAATCACACATTTGATCGATGGGAGACAGGTCTTCTAGTCTGAAGACCAATAGGTTTTTGAAGGTTATATAATGTTTAACCAAACAAAGTACTTCAACCAAACACTTATCCAACAACGGTTACCTGCTACCGTTCACAAATAGGGATTTACTATTATTATCATGCGACTCATTTTCAAGAGCCCACGTGCTTTTGTAAATATATAATTAGTCTATACACTGTTGCGCTTAGCCCTTAATTAACACTGAATCATGTTTGAGGAAAAAGATTCCATGCTCACTTTTAGAACATGCATTGACAGCAAACCTGACCTATATTATTCGGTCAAACATCCTGCTTCCCAAACACCCTCTGACCTCAGTACATTACAACATTAATATATGTAATATACACTGAAAACGATCATCTGTCAATTCTATAATTGATTATTACCTATCTGTATTGATTATCAAATATATTTATCTATTCATAAAATATAGGGTTTAACCACATCTAATATTTTACAATTACAAAGATCAAGCATGCATAAAATAAGAATCTCTGATATGAAACCATCACCACAGTTCTTCACTATGGCATGTTGAGCTGGTAGCGGGGAAAAATAGAAATATAAATGTCAGACAGAACCTATAATCATATAAATCTACAATGAGATGTATGGTAGTGTCCAGCAACGAGGGCAACGTTTCTCATATGAACCAACGATCACGGTTAATGAAACTTATAGTTACTTAGCATACAGCGTTTAGGTCGAGTGGGATTTACATAGCGAACCATTAGTGCGATATCAACTGAAATGAGTAAAATGTCGATTACCGAAAGGCAAACTTGGCCATTTCAATGATGAGGAGGTACAATGTTAAACATACACGTTAATGTATTTGAAATACAATTGTGGTGATTTCTATAGGCGAATTTGTTCTAAATGTAGTAAATATACACTAAAAACAACCACGCGGTCAATTGTAACTTCGCAAATCATTGCTGTACTCACATCATTATCTCGTGTCTGTAGTCGAAAAAAGCCTTTCTATTCCATGATGGTTACATCGTGCGAAGTACGGTCAAGGTTACAAAACTATATCAGGATTCACAGAATTAGCTTCATAGAAACATGACAAATATTCCGTCAAACACCGATCTCTACGAATTTGACTAACAAACGTATCAGTAGGATTATTTCGACATTGCCCAAGATGGCTAACGGGACCGCATTGTCCGTGGAAATTGCTGACCTACCAGATGATATGGCTATTTTCGTGACAATTGTTCTCTGTGTCTTTGCCTGTGTTACTGTGTTTTTCAATCTGCTCTTGGTTGGCGGAAACCTCGTCGCTGACCAAACTGCGATACAGAAACTAATCACGACTAACACACATTGGGCTGGAGCGATGATGATAGGGGTTTTAATTCTACCTCTGTCAGTGGTTCAGGTCATGGCTGGGTCGTTTTTACACGATACAGTTGCATGTTTTCTGGTTTCTGGTGTCCAGGTTATAGCGCTCATAACATACACTCTACAAGCGCTCATAACATCGGCTACATTTTTTATTATTAACCTTCAAAAGCCGGAGTTGTTCTCGGTACACAGAAAGAAGGTTATACTTGTCTTTGTTCTTGGTTGGATATTACCGGCATTGTATGTTGGCGTCTCAACGTCCATCTTTGTAGCGGAAGTCAGCTTTGGGGAAAATTTACCGAACAATACCGTCGACATGATCACTATCTGTGAATGGTCCCTTTATCCCACGTGGTTTAGCAGCATTACCATATATGGAATTATGTTGCCTACTCAAGCGACAATATTGTTTTTCAATACCAAGATTTTTCTGCTCGCCAAACAGAAGGCAACAGCGATCAGATCAGTATGGTGGCCGACAGCTGCCATTCCATAAATGTAACTTTTTAAACGTTTTCTCTATTTTTTTTTTTTTTTAATTGAAATATTTTTTCCATATTATTTCATTTTCATTTCATTTTTTTTTTAATTTCATTTCCGTTTCCTTTTCGTTTCATTTGGATTTCGTTTTCATTTTCATTTCACTTTCATTTCATTTTGTTACATGTTTTTTTAGTTACCGGTAAATTAAAAAAAAAACATTATTTCATTTTTTTTTTAAATTTCATTTTCTTTTCATTTCATTTCATTTTGATTTTGTTTTCATTTCACTTTCATTTCATTTTGATTTTGTTTTCATTTCACTTTCATTTCATTTTGTTATCACAAGGAAAAAAAATATATAAGGTGGCAGCGCCCGGCACTGCCAGTTTTTTTTTTTTTTTTTCCTCAAAACGAAAACAAATTCTCCTGTGGCCGAGAACTGCCAGCCGAGCGCTGCCAGCCGAGAGCTGCCAAGTCATACTATTGGCTAATGTGTATCACGTGTGTGTTCATATTGCCGTACCCTTAGTAGTTCTCTCACAATGCGAAAGTGAAGATGAACCTGTACGACGGTAGCACTTGCCAATTGCCAACCCCCCCCCATGTCTGTCCTCTCTCCCCTCGCTTCCCATAGGGGTAAATTCTCGATGTCACGAGGTGCCGACAAAAGTTCCATATGGCGGAAAACAATGCCGCAGGATATGAGGTCATGTTGAGCGAGTAGAGTCATTTACATGTCGGAAATTGGATGTTTCATGGAATCTGACTGTTGGTTCGACGTTCATTGCCCCCGTTACCAACAATCAACAATATAAATAGCTAGGTACAGGTAGGTATATTGTACCAAGTACACTAAATTATACCAACAATAGCTCACTGTAAATATGGAATTTGTACGTCATGTTTGCGGAATAGTATGGGAACCTAGAGCTACCCAGAAGGGGTGTGACTAAAAAGCGTCCGGTAGCGTCCGGAAGCGTCCGGTAGCGCCCGGGACACCGCCCGGTACTTTTTAT
Organism: Hanleya hanleyi; assembly: GCA_036873755.1. NCBI lineage: Eukaryota > Metazoa > Mollusca > Polyplacophora > Lepidopleurida > Hanleyidae > Hanleya > Hanleya hanleyi. The sequence goes on from JAVTVY010014303.1 coordinate 6,034, forward strand.
ACCGCCCGGTACACCGTACAATACTGGGATACTTTGTGTCCCATACAAGATTGTGTATGTCCCATGTAAATATCGACTGATATTTGCCGTTTTCTGACTTGCGCGCATTTAATCGCATGACCTTCTGGTCCATTTGCGTACACTTCGCCATCCATAAGATGGCTTGCGAATCGTGAGTCTCCATTATTGCGGAGCGATATCCGGTATATTGCGGGATTCTGTTCGGCCTTCATCGGTTTTCAAACCACTTGGGAAACAGATATAGGCTAGGCTTACAAAATATATAGGTATAAATAACTTTCGTATCACCCAAGAGGTGTGGTAGATCTGTAATTTTCAACAAGTAGGGCATCACATGATTCGAAAATGGCGAGTTATGTTGGGGTTACGTCGGTAGACTTTAGCTGATTGGCTGACGAAGTCATGTGGTATTGATTTCTGGAAATTCCCTCTCGCACTTGCCGAAAGTAGGCTGTAAATGGATACACACGATCCCAGGGTCAGTCTTACCGCGTATAGATGACCGAGATGGTTACAGGTTGCTTCTGGTCTGGAATCATCCCGCCCATTTTCCTGGTCGGCTTCCCCGGTACTACTGACTGTTGTCATGTTGTCATTTCTTTGGCACCGCTTTCTAGATGATCGTTAACAGACTTCATTTATCTTTTCCTGTAAATTTGAGCTTAAATCTGCCAGTATTCTCCGAATCATTTTTTTTTCTTATATCGTCCGGTACTTCATTCACCGCCCGGTACTGTAAATTTGATATTTTTACCCCTCGGCCAAAATTTGGCCGAAGGGTATTTTCGTCGTCATGTACGCCCGTCCGTCCGTCTGTCCGTCACACCTTTCTCGTTACCAAGATTGGTTGGAAACTTTGGCGGTCATCTTTAATTGATGCGAAACCATCACAGCTTTCTCGTTACCAAGATATCTTTAGAACGACTTACCCTAGGCACACCAAACTTGCAGTGTACATCCATATGCTCATGACCCAGAACACTATTGAATCTGGATCCGATTAGTTGAAAACTTTGGCGGCCATATTCAATTTATGCGAAACCATTAATCTTATGTATCTCCGAAACCATTTCACTGTTCAGTGGGAAATTTGGTCTAGATCATCGATGCATCAAGAAACTCCAAAAGAATGACCAAACCAGTTTTCCTGATTCGGTGGAAACCTCGGCGGCCATTTTTAATTTATGCAAAATCTTTAATGATATATATCTCTGATACCATTCAAGTGTTTTATACGAAACTTGGTATACAGCATCGATGTCTCAATAGACCTGCAATGTATAACCACATCAGTTCCTCTGAGTTGCGGGAAGGATGGGCGGCCATCTTTAATTTATGCGAAATCATTAATGATCTCCATCTCTGATACCGTTCAAGGACTCGATGTAAAATTTGGTATGCATCATCGATGCATCAATAGACTTAAGATAAATGACAGTTCTGGCCTTTCTGATTGGGCGGAAACCTTGGTGGCCATCTTTAATTTATGCAAAATCTTTAATGATGTATATCTTTGATACCATTTCAGTGTTCTATATTAAACTTGGTATACAGCATCAATGTATCAAGAGACGTTCAATGAATAACCACATCAGTTCCTCTGAGTGGCGGGAAGGATGGGCGGCCATCTTTAATTTATGCGAAATCATTAATGATCTCTATCTCTGATACTGTTCAAGTACTCGATGTGAAATTTGGTAAACATCATCGATGCATCAATAAACTTACGATAAATGACGGTTCTCGTTTTTCTGATTGGGCGGAACCTTGGTGGCCATGTTTAATTTATGCAAAATCTTTAATGATGTATGTCTTTGGTACCATTTCAGTGTTCTATATGAAACTTGGTATACAGCATCCATGTATCAAGAGACTTGCAATGAATAACCACATCAGTTCCTCTGAGTGGTGGGAAGGATGGGTGGCCATCTTTAATTTATGCGAAATCATTATGATCTCTATCTCTGATAACTTTTAAATGCTCGATGTAAAATTTAGTATACATCATCGACTCTTATGTAATGAATGAATACCGGTTCTCTGATTGGACGGAAACCTTAGAGGCCCTTTCTCATTGCAAAATTTTTCATAATCTGTATATTTGTCACTTGACTACTTGGTGTTCCTGAAGCCTTTTTTTCAAATTGAATACATTATGAATGACTGGCGCCCGGAGCCGAGGGGTTTTCAGATGCGCAGCTTCGTATTTTCTTTACGGTACGTTTTTCACCATCCGATACTTTCTAGATGTTCTATACATTTTTAGATGTTCTAAATGGGCGGGATGATTCCAGACTAAACGCGCGCACATCAGAAAATGGCAAATACCAGTCGATATTTGCATGGGACATACACAATTTTGTATGGGACACAAAAGGAATACTGTAGGGTGTACCGGGCGGTGTAAAAAGTACCGGACGATGTACCGGGCGCTTCCGGACGCTACCGGACGCTTTTTAGTCACACCCCTCCTTGCTAGCTCTAGGTTCCCATACCATTCCGCAACCATGACGCACAAATTCCATATTTACAGTGAGCTATTGTTGGTATAATTTAGTGTACTTGGTACCATATATTCTACCTACCGGTACCTAGCTATTTATATTGTTGATTGTTGGTAACGGGGGCAATGAACGTCGAACCAACTGTCAGATTCCATGAAACACCCAATTTTCGACATATAAATGAATCTACTCGCTCAACATGATCTCATATCTTGCGGCATTGTTTTCCGCCATATGGAACTTTTGTCGGCACCGTGACATCGAGAATTTACCCCTATGGGAGACGGGGGGAGAGAGGGCAGACAGGGGGGAGGGGGAGATTGGCAATTGGCAAGTGCTAGCGTCGTACAAGTTCATCTTCACTCGCATTGTGAGAGAAATTCTAAGGGTACGGCACTATGAACACACACGTGATACACATTAGCCAGTAATATGACTTGGCAGCTCTCGGCTGGCAGCGCTCGGCTGGCAGTTCTCGGCCACAGAAGAATTTGTTTTCGTTTTGAGAGAGGAAAAAAAAAAAAAAAACTGGCAGTGCCGGGCGCTGCCACCTTATATATTTTTTTCCTTGTGATAACAAAATGAAATGAAAGTGAAATGAAAACAAAATCAAAATGAAATGAAAGTGAAATGAAAACAAAAACAAAATCAAAATCAAAATGAAATGAAATGAAAAGGAAATGAAATTTTAAAAAAAATGAAATAATGTTTTTTTTTAATTTACCGGTAAGTAAAAAAAAATATAACAAAATGAAATGAAAGTGAAATGAAAATAAAAACGAAATCCAAATGAAACGAAAAGGAAACGGAAATGAAATTAAAAAAAAAATGAAATGAAAATGAAATAATATGGAAAAAATATTTCAATTAAAAAAAAAAGAAAAATAGAGAAAACGTTTAAAAAGTTACATTTATGGAATGGCAGCTGTCGGCCACCATAGATCAGTGCAAGTTGCAGTGATGGAACAGAATGCAAATGGGAGCGGACAACCGGATAATATAGAAAGGCTTAATCGAAAGCAAAAACGTATGTGGATAATATTTATTGTGAATATAATGGTCCTATACGGGCCGGTCCCTTCACTTTTGATAATTATGCATCATTTCCCTCGGTGCATTCATCCGGCGTTGTTAAACAGTCTTGTCGGTATTGCGTTGGGTGTGCACACAACTGCTCTCTGTTCACAACTGTGTTTTTTATCGAAAAGTTTACGCGATAGTGTCAGCAAATTTGTCCGGGAATTTATGCTAAGATGTCAGAGGTGAGATTATATTCACTGGGAAACCTGTGGAACTCATAACATCAGCGAGGAGCACTGTGTGAATTTTCTTCTCAAAGCTGGAAACAAAGTGACAACCAGAGATTAAAATGTCGATAATTCCTACACTTGTGCTTACTTACTCCAAGGAAGTATGAACTGAGAATCTGGTGGCGGTGGCATCGGGCCTTGAAGCTTGCTGTTTTGAATAAGAACTTACACTCAAAGAAACTACTCTTTATCTTACTCTTAGCCACAGGCCCGCAAAACAAGAGTTTTGGGGGGTGTGGGCGGTGGTATTAGGGTGAAGTGTCGAAATATGAGATCTATATATATAACCCCATGCTTTATATAAATCCACAACAAGGTGTGAAACGCACTTTGGGTGAATCGAGAAATAAACGGTTTACCGCCAAACAAAATACATCAGCATATTCTACAAGTATCACTTTATATATTCCCGTCGTCAAATTAGTAAATTTGTGCAATTTTTTACCTTTGCCGGGCGATTCAAAATCCAACGTAACTGTCCATCCATCCATCCAGAAACAGTGAGATTATGGCGGGCTTCGTTCTCAATTCCGATTGGGCAGTCGCGACAGCTGATCAGTGCGTGACCTCTCTTTTCGGAGGCGTGTCGCGACTGACCAATCAGAATTGAAAACATACCTTAAGTCGTTTTCAACAACACGATAGGTTCACTGCGAGACCATGTAGACTATATTTGGACCAGATATGGCCCCTCCATCGCTCAAACACTTTCGCTGCTACTCCTCGACTGCATAGGCGCCCCATGGCGTCACTTCCCGTCCAAACTACATCAAGCGTCTCCTGCATGCCGGGAGCTCTAATATGACACCTTACATGATCGATTTGGACCACGAATGGTCCACCTCGATCCCAAATTCCTACCTTAAATCAGGCGGATGCTGCTTCACGAGTGCTTCAATACGACACGGCCGATTCGGACCACGGATGGTCCATCTCTACCTCAAAACGCCCATTCAAATGCCCTTTTCCGAATAATCTCCGTCTGCTTGCGCAGATTTACAGCATTTTCACAACACACCAGTCCAGTCGGACGCTGCTCCATGAGTACTTACATATGACACCCCACACGACCCATCTGGATCGCGGATGGTCCATCCCTGCCCCAAAACGTCTACCCAAGTGCTCTTTTTCCACTATTCCCTGACTGGGCATGATCAGATTGACAGCAGTTCTACTACACACCACCTCAGTCCGACTCTCCCCCACGGTCGCTTCAATATGACACATTACATGGTCCATCTGGAACACGGATGGTCCATCTCTGCCCCGAAACGTCCACACAAGTGCCCTTTTTCCACTATTCCCTGATTGCGCATGCGCAGTTTTACTACACACCACCCAAGTCCGGCTCTCCCCCACGAACGCTTCAATACGAGACCCCATACGACCCATGTGACCACAAAACGTCCAACCAAGCGCCCTTTTTCCACTATTACCCGACTGCGCATGCACAGACTGACACCGGAAGTCACGCGACCGGAAGTGACCTCGCACCAGAAGAGACCTTTGCCCCGGATGTGACATTTGAATCGGAAGTGACCTTTGCCCCGGGTCATCCCTCCCCCACCGCCCCATTACCCTCCACCCACCGCAGAAATGTTTATGTCGCATAGGCAGTTTGGTGGCTGAATTACTAACGAAAGGGTTTGCGTGGGTGTCTGTAGAAGCCCGTAACATCGCAACGGCCCTTAGCATCGCAATGGACAGAATATCGACTAGGTTCACCCTTAATATTGCAATGTCCGCTGAAACCTTCCCTGCTTTTATGGAAGTCAGTTAAGATGTATATATGGTGTGTGATTACATTGATATAATAATTAATGCTTAGATGCAAATTAAAAACGATTAAAAGAAGAAAAACAAATATTGTGAAACGAAAAATTTAATGAAAATTCATTCTATATACTTCTATATTTAATTATACATTAGTCTGTCGGCTAATAGCTCATTCAGAGCACATGTAACTGTGAACCATGCAATCCCGCTTTCAAAATTAATTCTAATTATGTGTGTGATTACATTGATATAATAATTAAATTAAAACAATTAAACAAGAAAACAAACCAATATTACGAAATGAAATATTTAATGAATATTCATTATGTCTTTTTATATTTCTATATTTTCTATATTATTATACACTTGTTTGTCTGTCAATAGCTCGTTCAGAGCTAATGTTCTCTGGTTTGTACATAATACCGACGCAAAATAAAGGTTCTTACTTTTACACTTACCGGTACTTACTCGTATTGAGACTAATCTCATCGCCATGCTTACGATACAATGGAAAATTAAGTCAATGGAAATGATTTATTGCTATTTTTAATGGTTTAAAGATATAAACTAACGGTGTACCATAAAGTCTCACCCAGCGGAGGAATATGTGAGTTGACACTTTTTCTTGCCTAAATAGCAAATAGGTACCGTTGTGTATTTCTGCCAGTACGAGGTTTTGGAACTGTGCCAGGGCTGTTTTTATACGCATTTTTAGAAGAGAACAGCTCACCAGAGCTAACTTGGCTGTTGATTGTACATATACCTTCTCCAGATATTACTCTCTAACCCGTCATTAATCCATAGCTATATCTCATATTCACGACATAATACTGTATACATACTGTGAAATATGGATTTCTTAGGTTCGACTTTTCAGTCACCAATTTTATATAATTTGTGTGCATGCAAACTTAATATATTATGATGTGTTCTGATTTTCATTTTGTTTTGATAAAGCTATCCCCGAGATTCCGTTTCAGGACCTTTTAGGTCAGGTTTTTGAAAACATAAACAGTTATATAACTTCAATTTATATGAGATAATATAGAGAATGGTTATGCAACTGCACTGAAATTGTACTTTGTGAATCCCAAAGTCTGATGGGCATGTTTAGAAAATGAGAGAGTTAACCAATTTCATTGTCATAAATTTTATGAGCATTTGATAGGTCATCATGACCCAGGGCAGTATAAAAGAGAATGTCTGGCGTTTTTCAAATTACAGTTATACTATCGCACTGTCCTACCACCACCGATAGAGTTCACAAATGTTGTAGCTTCTTCAGAATGCATATATAGTAAAAACTATATTCAGCAATGCGTGTTCTGTTGTCATCCATTTTAAGTCCAGAGAAAACCACTGGCCTGACCGAAGTCTTCTGAATGGGTTTATATAATTTCACCCGGGAATATTGGCATGGGGATACAAGCCCATTTTCCGACGAAACTTCAAACAAATTACGTATTACGTATTACAAAATATGTATGTAGACGAGGACAGCCCACAACGGCATACACGACTGTTGATTGTCCATTTACCTTCTCCAGATGTTACCATCCTCCATAATGCGGGTCTGTAAACTCCGTACACTCCATACCAGCCCCTGCACTCAGACTGCATTCTCCCAACGTCAGAGTTTGTAACCTCCAAACCGTCGGTCAACAATATATGACAATTGGGGATATACAATCTGATGCAATGAGAATGTCAGACTGAGGCAATATATTTATAACTCAAACAAACTGTTTAAAGCAACAGCCAATGAACGGACGGTGTTAAAGCGTGCTTCGCCGGGTTCACAGACAAGCCGATTTTATAGTGGGAATACGCTTTAAAACGGCCTCTTTGATGCTATTGTTGCTATTCACAACTTGAGTTCAAAGGACATGAAATATACGACACACCGCTGGCATATTCTGAGAGATCATGAGGTCACGAAAGCTGTTCGAAAACTCATTTATCAGACGGCTGATATTAGTTCTGACGAAGTCGTTTCTGTCATGGGTCGGATTTGTCAGACCTAGTCACCCTCTTGTCCGTCATTAATGGAAATGATAGGTATATCTAATATACTATATATTATATTTCACAAATAAATCCAATTGAACCGTTACAGATATAATCGAACCACTGAGCCTTGTCACCGGAGAAAATCAGACAGCCGAATCCACTTTTGTCGTCAGGTCTACCCGGCACCCAATTATCCAGGACATCTGATGATATACTCGAGTGTTGATTGTTATCCCCGATCCATTTCCACGCTCCTGATATCCTCCTTCCGCTCGTCAGAAACGCGATTGGATATCGCCGTATATATTGCACAATCTCGTCTCTTTCAGTCACAGTTTCTACTGACGATAGACTCGATTTCCTTCTTTCACACTCTGTCCTCGCGTTGTTGTAATTTCGGAACCAGTTTAGTTCAAAATAATAGCACCCTGTTCCGAGTTTTGTGAATTCGGCTGGACAAACTTTTTGTTTAATTCTTTCACCATTATTTTCGGGAATTTCCATCTTTTCTTCCCCTTCTGTTCGGTCAACTTCATCTCTTTTCTCGCAGAGCGACACAAAGTTCGACATGTTATTCTGTAAGATCTTGACCTTCTCGTCTAAAGCCACCAGTTCAATCCGACTAACTTCACATTTCTCCTCACAGACCGGCAATATACTGGAAACTTTTTAGACTTTCAACTGCTGCATTTTCCAGTGTATGTCTACTAGCCTTCTCCCGACGCAGACCTTCCTCGACATTGGACCCGCGAATGCTAGAAATAGACGATTGTGTCCTTAGCATGTCCCGGCAGGGGCTACTACTTTTCCCAAAGTCGGTCTCGATATTTTTCAATCTCTCCTCCATTGCAGACAACCTCGACTGTAACTGGTTATGAATGTACTCCTGGTCTGCATTCCTCGTCTTCATTTCAGCTTGTAACTGTCTATTTTTCAACTGTTCTTCACCTAAAATCGTTTTCAAATTATCCAGCCGGATACCCATTCGAGTCAGGACCTTGTCGGGACGCTTCCGTCGATTTAAATGGCGAAACGGACCGGTGTCAAGAGTTAACGACAATCCAGCCAGTACTAGACACACAAGAACTGAGTAAAACATCGCCTTCATGTTGTAAACTTTGCGGACGAAACACGCTCTGTTAACGAAGCCTGGAAGAACCTCAGCGGTTCTGTAATATTATATCGCCCCAATTTTAAAGATCCGGGTCAGACTGACATTCTGTCAGCTTTTGTTAGAGTAAAAACGAAACGATACGATGCGCGTACGAGCAAATGTGAAAATGACAAGATAACAAGACAATAAAATTGTACGAAAACAATTCAGATAAGTGGAAAATTACATGAGATGAGCTATTTATATCTAAATTTCCCCAGATGTTCAAAGAGACATAGTACTGGTGCTGTCATATTCTGGATCGGGGGGTAACCTGCAGGTCTCGAATGCGTTTGACAATGGACCTTGTATCTTTAGATGGGTCACTGGTGCAATACAGAAGTACCAAAATGAAATACTTCCACTACAAGACGAATTGGCATGAAGTACAATATTATACTGTATACTTAGAAAAAATTTCAAGGCACCGAGTCTCATGATTCTCGAGTAACAGGGCCGTAAAGTAGTGCATTTGTGCAAAATAGTTGATTCTGAGGTGAAAACAATTCTTGTTGTTCTTTGTAAACATATAAAGATAAACGATAACCAGAACCAGATTTGGCCTACGACTACGTATTGGAACAGTGAGTATGCTGTATCAAGCTGGTAGTATGCAAGCTGGTTCTGGTTATCGTTTATCTTCATGTGTTTATAGAAAGAAATATGAGGTATGCACTACTTCACGGCCCTGTTATTCGAGAATGATGAGACCCAGTGCCTTGAATCTTCTCTGAGTATACAATATAATATTGTACTTCATGCCAACTGAACAATTTCTTGTATATGCAATATTTTATTTTTGGCATTTCTACCGCACCTGTGCTGGGACCATTTACCCATCTAAACACACCGGGTCCTTTGACATTCCATAGTGAAATGGAAATCTTTCTCGACAGCCAGGTATCAGAGCCTGCTTACCATGGTTGTTTCTATAGCGCCGTCAGTTTTATCTATAGGCGATGAGTAACAAATTCTTCATTTTATTTATGGCGATAGTTAAAAGCTTTTTTTACTAGTTTCAGATATTTGACCATCGTGTACTCACCACATATATATTTGTAATACAAATTTTGCTCTCTTTTTGAAGTTCATAAAATGTCCAAAATATTTATATTGAGATATTTCCTTCTTGTTGTTTGGTAGTTGTACTGTGTAAACAACTCCTGTCTAAACCATTTTTCTCTAGTTGTACTGTGTAAACAACTCCTGTCTAAACCATTTTTCTCTAGTTGTACTGTGTAAACAACTCCTGTCTAAACCATTTTTCTCTAGCATTTCGTACCAACCAATTTTTTTCAAGTGATTAACCAAAGTACAGTTTAACCAAAGTATCAAATAGCACAGGAATGAAATTATTTCACAAAGTGTTTTGTGTATTTTAAATAATATTTTAGCTCTCTTTTTTGCGAGATCGTCTTTTGCAGTGTTATTTAGCATGTGAGTCAAAATGCAGTAGAATTATCGATTGACGTTTGTAGGATGGGAATGAGAAGTCGACAGTAGAGAAGAAATATGGGTTCTGGCCCAGGAGCAGTAGGTCAGTAGGTCAACATGACGTCATAAGTAGGTCGAGGAGTCATCTACATATAGAAGGAACATTCGAGAATGGATGTTCTAGGTCATCGTCTATTGATAGAACCTATAGGTGCGGTGTTGAACGTTTGCTCTCCGAACCGTGTCCATAGCCGAGGGGTTGCGGTGCTCGAGGTTATCTATTCACCAAACCGCATCCATAGCCCGAGGGGTCACCACGCGGGACGTCCGCGATCCATCACGCCTACCGATCGACCCGGATTGCGGCGTTCGTTCGACCTACTTATAGCCCGCTACGAAGTTCTAGGTCGGCTATATCGAAGAAAGCTAAATATTCCGGTTTGAGTATCGAACGTTGTAGCTCGAGGGCACTGCGGAGCCCTGGACAGAAATAGATCGACTAAATATGGGACTTTGTAGTCCGAGGACAGCTGCGGCGGTGTTTGACCCTGTTATATATACTACGCACTTCGTCTCGCACGAATGATTCTATTACCCTTACTAAGGTAATGTGGCTACTTCTTCCCGATTTTTTTTTTTTTTTTTAAATTCATTAAAATCTTTATACCCCTGGGACGGGAACGACTACTGAGATAAAACTTACGTCGTTGGATTCCCAGGAGAGAGACGCGTCGCTAGATCGTCATGATGACGTCATAGTGACGTCACAAGATGAAGCACATAGATTTGGGAAAAGTCTCTATATGACGTCACTATGATGAAATCACGACGCTCCGATCACGCGCGTAGTCTGGGGTTATCTAACGGTCTAAGTTTCGGCTCTAGGACCCCTCCACTTCTAGAGATATAGTGACTTTTCTCAAATCCATCTGATTCATCTTGTGACGTCATTATGACGTCTTCATCACGATCCAAAGATGCATCTCTCTCCTGAGTATCCAACGCCGTAAGTTTCATCTCAGTAGCCCTTCCCGTTCCAGAGATATGGAGATTTTAATGAATTTCAAAAGAAGAAAAAAAAAATCGGAAATTTGTTTTGGGTCGGAAACGAAATATCTAGGCTTAAGCGTATAATTACTGATTCTGTCTATTTAACGAGTATATATAAATGACTTTTTCGGGGAAAAGCCATCTTACCTTAGTAAGGGTGCTAGAATCATTCGTGCGAGACGAAGTGCGTAGTATATATAACAGGGTATAACACCGCCGCAGATGAACTAGGACTAAAACGTTCCATATTTAGTCGATCTATTTTTGTCCAGGGCTCCGCAGTGTCTTCAAGCTACAACGTTCGATATTTAAACCGGAATATTTAGCTTTCTTCGATATAGCTGACCTAGATCTCCGCAGCGGGCTATAAGTAGATCGACCGAACGCCGCAATCCGGGTTGATCGGTAGGCGTGATGGATCGCGGACCTCCCGCGTGGTGACCCCTCGGGCTATAGATACGGTCCACTGAGCAGACGAACACTACAAACACCTCTCGGCTATGGACGCGGTTCGGTGAATAGATAACCTCGAACACCGCAACCGCTCGGGCTATAAACACGGTCCGGTGAGCAAACGTTGAACACCGCACCTATAGGTTCTATCAAGAGACGATGACCTAGAATACCTCTCCTATATATAGATGACTCCTCGCCCTACTTATGACGTCATACTGACCTACCGCTCCTGGTCCAGAACCCCTATTTGTTATCTCCTGTCGACGATAAATATATTAAAGGAGAAGAGAACATGAACGAAAGATCTATCTCCCCCGTATCCAAAAATATGTTTTTGCGATTTTTTTATCGCCGATCTGTTCATATTGAAACATCAAAAACTGGAGCCTGTGGACAGATTCATAAGTGCCGCCATCACAAGGGCGTCTATTTTAGCCAATCAGAAATGCCGAAAACATATTGTGCGCATTGCTGCGTGACGCCAGCCGGGCTCCTATTCACTTCCGCCCTGTACGTTAAAGTGCGAGACGCTCTCGGGACTGCAGGTTTATATATTGTACACTGTTATAATTTGATAGTGGTGGCACGTGCCAATATTCCTCAGATACACGGGCATCATGCCGCAGTGTGTGGCGTTTGGCTGTTCTAACTGAACTGGGAATCCGAACATTCGAAAGACCGCGGCATTTCGTCGGTTCCCAATGTTGAAACCAGATGTACTGAAACAGTGGGTGCATAACGTCGGTCGGCAGGATTTTACTCCAAACGCATCAGAGAAGAACTTTTGCACATTGAGGCTGATGCAGTAAATTGGAGTGAGTTTATTAGTCTTTTCAACACTATTTCAGTCACGGCGTTCGGTTTCTATTCCTGTCAAATTGTAATCATTCCGATGTAAGAAAGGCTTGGTTTGTAATATATCTCCATGCAATGTCATTATACTTTCGCCTTCTCCGCTAGAGAACGGCGAGGCCCGGGTGACGTCACACCCTTAGACGATCCGAGCCAATATGGCGACACGCTTGAGAGACAACGATGCGCAAGGTTGAGCGCCGATTTAATCGAGTGGAAAAAATTGCAAAAAATATTTCCTTACATTTTTGGATCTTTCATTCAGCGTATACATTAGTCACATGTTTTCTTCTCCTTTAAACAACGAAGGGCATAGGTAACACTCGGTTTTTAACCACTTTGTCTGATGGAAAGAAAGCTGTTAGTTGATCAATAAATTTGAAAGCCTTATCAATATTGGTATACATATTCTTACACGCCCGCCCAATAAGCAAGCGTCAGATCCGACACTCAATATTTAACCGTCGTCCATAAAAGAATTTTCGTATGAATAACCGAAAGACCTATTTCGTTACAGTTATCACCAGTTCTAAATGTGTATGAAATAACGAAAGCACTGCATGGTTTCCTGCGAGAGAGAAGTAGTCAGCAGTTTCCAATGATGTGTATCTCAGTGATCCAATGATGTGTATCTCAGTGATCCAATGATGTGTATCTCAGTGATCCAATGATGTGTATCTCAGTGATCCAATGATGTGTATCTCAGTGATCCAATGATGTGTATCTCAGTGATCCAATGATGTGTATCTCAGTGATCCAATGATGTGTATCTCAGTGATCCAATGATGTGTATCTCAGTGATCCAATGATGTGTATCTCAGTGATCCAATGATGTGTATCTCAGTGATCCAATGATGTGTATCTCAGTGATCCAATGATGTGTATCTCAGTGATCCAATGATGTGTATCTCAGTGATCCAATGATGTGTATCTCAGTGATCCAATGATGTGTATCTCAGTGACGCTTTGATTGCGTCTGTTCATTTGAACACCATGGAGATGTGAAACACATCATATTCCAACGGCCTCTAGCTCCGAGTTAAGGGAGTAGAGGACGTTCATTTCCCTGCTCTTATGGGGCTACAACATGGTCATTTGTTGAATTTTTCAAAACAAGCTGAATTTCCTAACAAAAGTACGCAGACATCTCAAAATGGAATAAAAATCAACAAAAGACACAACACAACCATGTATGCGTTCTACTGGTGGGTCGATAGTGTGATGGGACGGACCAAAAAATTGGCATTTTAAATTCAACGGTTGGAGGGTGCAAAGTGCTCGATAGGTTAAAAATTATTCCTCCGCGATACCCCCAAATTCACTCCTATTCACTTTCAACAAATAGAAAACTTCTGAATTGCTAATAATTGGAACTTCAATAATATTCTCCACACCCACCCCGATTCCCCACCCCCACCCCCTCTTGGAAATAGGACTGAAAAGGCTCAGTTTATCTGTTATACCGCTAATATTTTCTAAGAAAGTATGGTGTCCCCCTGTTTTTATTACATATTTAACAAGCACTATATGTGTTTAGTATTATATAGTAAAATGGGGAAAATTTGACCTGGGGAAGTTTGATTTATTGAGCATCAAAGAAGAAAAAATCCAAATTTCCCTATGTATTCAGTGTTATGGCTTTTAAGTGGTATACATGCTTTTGGCTACCATATTTTTTTAACGAGTATGGTGACCCCCTATTTTTTTTCCATGGATCATCTTCTCCTAACCTAATGAAAAAATCCTGAAATTTAAAAAAAAATTCAACCTCTAGAAATGAACGTCCTCTACTCCCTTAAGCGGAGCTAGACACAAATTGCGAAACGTAGCGCCAGAGATCTTGCACGCTACGATCGCAGTCCTATATCCAAGACGGTTTTCTATCCAAAGTTGTAATTTTTTTGAAAAAAGATGTGTCGCTTGCCAAAATTGAGGTCAACGGTCAATGTGACCTGTGATAGGGAAATCATTACATTGTTTACATTGTTACGGTGTATAAAACATGTATATCTGCGGCCAATAGTTTTCGTTCTTCATGAGAAGTTCTACTCCATACTAAGGAGTAGAGGCAATCATGCGACCGGCACTCAATTACCTTTTGAGGGAACTATAGTGACCTTGACCTCTGAACCCGAGGTGACATCACAAAAGTCACAGGTAAATATGTTCTTACGCTCTTTTACTGCCATTTAATATTGTACGCATTTTTACATTATATTTCAAAAATAATTTTAACTCAAACCCGCCTGTGCACCACGCATGCACAATCAGAACTATGCAGCGAACTCAACCCATCGCCTCCAGAATCCTCCCATCGTATTCTACAGCGTGAGTCAGAAAAAAAATAAGGTGCCACACTTCATACTTTAAAGAAGAATGTCCATGAATGGGTTCCCCATTGGCTGGACATAGAAGTATATTTTGCGGACCCGTCCTCTTGTACCTGTGGTATATCAGGTGAATTTTCAACCTTTCTTATTATTGGTCACAAACCACTAAAAACAGCCTTACTTAATATGTGGTAAATCGGCTGCGCACATCTTGACAAAACTATATTCCCTAATATTCGCCGCCGCAAAACATATTAAAAACATTAGCATACACTCGCCGCCATTTTTTCGAGCTATTGCTGCCAGAAATTAGGTCAGTCCGCTCGACACAATCCCAGCGAATATGCGCAATCAAACTGACCCCGAGTTTTTTCCCTATTAAAATTTTAAAATGTTCCTTCTCCCGCTGTATAGGCTATGCATGGGATTTCACTTCTCTCGCTGTATGTATGACTATAACGTTGATGGAGTAAGATGGGATTGACTTATAAGGTAAACTGCCCTCCGGACTTTCCCGAAGATGACCATACATTCCCGAATATTCCCGGTGATTCAGGCGAAGCGACGACCCCATTAACATTGACGTGACGGAAGCCAGTTCACAATTACGAGGGACTCCGACCGTGGAGGCTTATCCCTGGTACCGGAAGTGACCACATCACCACCGAAAATGACCTTTCACCCGGAAGTGACCTCGCACCGGCAGTGACTTTTGACCCGGAAATCACGTAACCGAAAGTGACGTCATCCGTGACGCAACCGGTTGTGACGTCAGGCGCCTCAGCCTCAATGCTACCAGGTTTGCTGGCTTTCTACTAGAAATATATTAACAGACAGTGTCAGCGCGCTGTTCCAGCGGTTTCGCCTCCAGCATTGGTGATTCGATCCGCGCCATTTTTTTTTATTAAGACGGGCCTTCTCATTGGATCACTATTTATAGGAGCCATCCCAATCTTCATACACAACCACGTGACTGTCTCACTTGACCCATGACGTAGCCCGGCCTCGTTTTCGGTCTCAAAATCTCCCGTCTACCTGGGAAAATTTTGTTGTTGCTGCATCAGCTTGGCTTCCTACTATCCTACTATCTGGCTTCCTGGCTTCGATATCAGAGTCATGATCTATTGGAATACTAATTAGAGTTATTTGTATCAATGTCTGTTCGACAAATCGACCGTCCGGCGCGGCTCTAA
Source organism: Hanleya hanleyi (assembly GCA_036873755.1). Lineage (NCBI taxonomy): Eukaryota > Metazoa > Mollusca > Polyplacophora > Lepidopleurida > Hanleyidae > Hanleya > Hanleya hanleyi. The sequence continues at coordinate 22,123 of JAVTVY010014303.1, forward strand.
GTGTGCCAGTGAGTGAGTCAGTGGTTAAGTCAGCCTTGTCGAACATGGAAACCTGTTTCACACCTCAAAAATATATAGGAACGTATTCCCATTTCCCGAATGAGAGAAGCGGTCAACAGTTTATAAAGATGTCGGGATCTTGGATATTGAAATAGATGACATGAAAATGACAGAGAAATGAAGTACAGAGGTTCGGTGTAATCACTTTATATACTGAATATTTGGTGTAACTAACATATCACCTGCGCTAAACGTTACGCCTATAATTAAACTTATTGGCCATGTCTATATGAAAATAGTCCTGTGTAATGGCTATATAGTGACATACTCTATCCCAACCTAGAGACAATTTATCACAGAAGCTCGTATAACAAACGTTGTAAATAAAATGCATTGGAACAGGTGTGAAGGGAAGAATATCCGCTAGGAAAAAATGTCCGGGTCCTATATAATAACCTAGCTAAGACATTTTTTCCTGATTTGCAACTCAGATAAGATATAAAATCATAAAGAGAATCATATGGAAGGAGACATCTTTTTCCGGGGACATTCTTTCCCTTCACACTGGTAGGCTTAAGCGAAAGACTATCTTTTGCATACTATAACATACATAGGTCTTCAGCTCTTGACGAGAAAATATTCGCTACAATGAAATTTGTATTTATTATTTTTAATTTTCGAATTCCTCTTATACTGCACAAGTTCTCGAAGGAGGATATGGCAGAAGAGGAGTACTAACCCTAACCCTAACCCTAACCCTCCCGTCATCTCCTGTCCCGTTTAAATGCCAAAGGCTGGGCACAGCTGAGACTAGGATACGGCTCAGGATAATGTCTATCTTGGGTTAAACCATAAACGCATATGGAAATTGGGTTGGGGTATATCGCGTTCTGGTTATGGTTAGTTTCAGGTTCAGAGTTAGGACTTATGGGTAAAAGCATGCCGGGGGGGGGGGGGGGGGGGGTGAGAGGCAATCCGTCTGGCTTCACAACCAATAGCCCTTTTATGGCATTGTCACATGTTAGGGGGCATCAAGACAATGCCATAGCGTCTGGAACGGAGCATATTTTACTCAGAGCGTAGAAAATATAAAAGTCAAGTTCTATTCAGGTATATGCAGGGTTCAAATCAGACGAATAGTATTGTCCGATATACAAGTACGGTAGGAGTACAATCATTGTCCATTTGCACATGTAATTCACTCTGTGTATGGAATAAGCAATTCAAGCAGTTGTACCGTAAGTTCATCACGAATTATATAAAATAACATAGGACGCATTCCTAAGCCTACATCAGCGTTCACTTCATTGGGCGTATTTCTATCAGTTAACATCAACGGTCTAAAACAGCGATGAAGTCACTGTACGTATTTCAAGCAATTCCATCACCGGTACAAATCAATATGGACTTCATGGGACGTTATCCCTCAATTCCAAAAACGAACTAAATCAGTGTTGACGTATCCATCCCAGTTCCGCCACCGATATCAATCAACGTTGACTTTATTGAACGTATTCTTAGCAGATCCATCAATAGTCTAAATCAAATGTTGACTTTATTGGATTTTTTCTCAGCATTTCCTTCAACAGTTTAGATCAATGTCGGTTTCACTGACCGTATTTCTATAATTTCAATGAACGGTCTAAATCAATGTTGACGTCATTTAACGTATTCCTAGCAGTTCCGTCAAAGGTCTGAATCGACATTGAGTTCATTGGACGTATTTCTAGCAATTTCGTCACCGGTCTGTATCAACGTTGACTTCATTGGACGTATTTTCTATCAACGGTCTAAATCAATGTTGACTTCATTTGACGTAATCCGTATCAGTTTCGCCACCCGTATCAATCAATGTATACATTGGATATATTCTCAGCAGTTCCTTTAACTGGCAAGATCGGTGTTGAATTCACTGGGCATATTCCTAGCAGTTCCATCAACGGTCTACCTCAACGTTGGTTCCATTGAATGTATTCTTTCCAGTTCCATCAACGGTTTACATCAATGTTGACTTCATTGGACGTTTACCTAGCATTTCCATCAACGGTCTATCTCAATGTCAGCTTTATCGGACGTATTCTTAACAGTTCCATCATCAGTCTACATCAACACTGACTTCAGTGGATGTATTTCTGTCAATTCAAGCAGCTGTCAAAATCAACAGTGACTTCATTGGACGAATTTCTATCAATTCCATCAACGGTCTAAATCAACATTGGCTTCATTGGAAGTCCTTCAACGGTCTAAGAACAACATGACATAATTGGACGTATTTCTTTCAATTCTATCAATAGTCTACATAAATCTTGGACGTATAACAGTATAACAAGAATATACTAATACTTCGGACCTTTCTTTTGAATTCCATACAAAGCCAAAACAGAAGAGTTCATCATACACGAAATACATATCTCATAGTTGAAGAAAGGTGTGTCTTGGCAATATATCCTAAACTCTGTCCATCTTAATTACTCCTATACTATGGAGCTTGTCAAAAAGTCAGTAGTATAGCCCAATTCGGAAAGTGTTTTATCTCCCTTGTTTCACTAGGGGCGTGGTAGTGCAGAATACTTCCGGTAAGTTTAAAAGGCCCTCACAATTAGTTTCATTAAGTAAATATTCCATTTTTCCAAAAAAATATCTTTCTAATGGCTCTATCAGTTCATGTAGAATATACAAGACTGCATCTGAGGAAGTAGGCTTGTGTCTACGAAAGCTCATGTTGAAATAAACTAGTTAGTCTCAAAAGTGCTACCTTTTGTTTATTTGCCCTGTAGAATGTATAAATAGTATAGTTTTTCAAAAAACATTCTGGGATAGTTTATTAATGTATTATTCAAAAATATTGCGGGTGCCTTTGTTAAATGTGAAACAGAGACGACTACTTTCCGGAAGCATCTTCTCATACCTCTAACTTTAAAGAGCGGCAGTTATTCAGGGGGGAGATCAGAAATTTTACGGAAAGGGATAAAACTCTGTAAAATGCTCTTCTATGCAGAGTGTATAACTTAACTGTACAAATGACCATCATTACTCCGTGATAAGGATAATCATTGAAATAATTTTTCATTCTGCAAAAAAGAAATTGAACTATTGATATTTGAGAAGCTTCATAGCAGACGACTACTTCAAATGGACAGATTTTAGTACCGGGTATTTTTATCAACCGACAAACAACAAGCTTAAGCACAACGATAACATTCATAATTTGGACGTCTATCACAGTCTATAACGTAACTATTAGGACTATATACATTATATATATCGTACAAACGTATTTTTGGCTCTTTAGCAAGTCAGATGAACAATTTTGGGAAGCTTGTACATTAGGACCAGAAGCCAAGACTGAAGTGCTGTCAGTTGATTGTTTAATCTGATCGTAAACCCTCAAGTAAAGTTTCCATCAAATGAAAGACCATTGCAAACAGTGTGGGAAAATATTTATTGCAATTTTTTACGATTTTATTACACAGAGTAAACTGCAAATAAAGCATGGTATTCTATGGTGGCCTGTTGTAATCATATTTAGGTCCAGTGACGTCACACTGCCTTAATTCATATATTTCTAACTTTGTATGCACTTTTCAATGCTTGATTCATGCTTTTAGTGTGTATACTTTGAGTTTCGACACAGACTAACTGTTCCAATGTGCATGGTTCACCAAAATCGGTGAGACGGTAACTCATGAGTGTTAAGTCTATTTGAATCTTGCATTTAATTTCTCCGATTTTGGTGAAACATGCACATTGGAACAGTGAGTCTGTGTCGAAACTCAAAGTATACACACCTTAAGCTTGAATCAAGCATTGGAAAGTGCATACAAAGTTAGAAATATATGAATTAAGGCAGTGTGACGTCACTGGACCTAAATATGATTGCAACAGACCACCATAGAATACCATGCTTTATTTGCAGTTTACTCTGGGTAATAAAATCGTAAAAAATTACAATAAATATTTTCCCACACTATTTGCAATGGTCTTTCATTTGATGGAAACTTTACTTGAGGGTTTACGATCACTTTAATTGGGCCAAAATCGACCCACCGGAAGTGGCAAACAAAGAATCTGATTGGATATTTGATAATGTACATGTCTCTTATTCTATACAGATGGCCAGTTTCGGTACATGTTTGATGGTCGGTCTCCCTAATTAGCAATACCAGTAACACATATACTATACATGGGCCATGATTTATAAGAACATAAACTATGACTTAACGAGCATATTAATGATGTCATAACCCTATCTGACCGGCACAATTTTTTCACCCCTAAATTGTCCAGTTATTCTATGGTCGAGATCCAACTATAAACACAAATTTGAGTGTTATTATAATCGTATCACAGTGACGTCATAATGTCAATTCGCATTTTCAGAAGATCTATTACGTGTTGATTCGTACTCGAATCTGATCACAATCGAAATTATTTTGTTTCAGCTAAACTACGGTAATTTCCTACTATTTGAATCTGAAGTGTCGGACAATCAAGATGTTAGAACGGATGATCAGTACGAAAATCATTCCATTGCAAGCTAGAGCTTCCTATTATTGAACTGTTACAGTAACTCTTTGATTGGCGGGAATTTCTTCCCATTTTCTTCACAGGCCAATGAAAATCACGGATTTCTTTTTGAAAATTTGAACTGACCAATCAAATCCTTTAAAACTGGAATATATCCCGTGATGCATTGTTAATTGTTCTGAAAAAATATATTCACCGTAGCTTCTAGCTTCTATCTCAATCGCCGCAAAAACTTAAAGGTCTAAGTCACTGGGATGGAAGGACTGATTCGGTGTTTGCAACTGAACACGAGTAGCTTCTTCAGTAGATTAGTAGTAGTTGAAGTCCGTTGTTTTATGTAACGCAGTACATTAGATCTAATAGTATATAACAACACTGCTCATTCGTGTGTGTGAGTCCAGGAAAATTGAGGAATACTATATTCCACTGTGGAAATCAATGAATGAGTTATTTCCTGGCCTTAAATGTAGTCTTAATGTTGTCTTAAGCTGTTTCCAAGCCAATCGTGACGTGCGTTGTGACATGCGTAATCGGTTTATAAGGAGGGAGCGTTTTCTGGAATTCCACCCCAGGCAGATCATCCTGGGGGTATGGAGGAGGGGCTTCCAGAGGCATCTGGCTCGCCTGAATCACTTGTTCCATCGCCTCTTGTCTCTGGGACAGACGATGGATCTGCTCCTGCTGTTGTCGTATTATATGGGACTGACGTCGAACCGTATCCTCCAGAACTGTCCCACCGGCCGGGGCGCACGTGTCTGCCCTCTCCGGTCTGTTGACTTTGTTCTCGTTACTGAAAGAACGACAGAAGACGCAGAGAGAGACCATGAATGGCATGATAGTGGCCGTTAATATTGTTCCCAATGTTACGTTGGTCAGTCCTAGGCCCGTCTGAATGTTGTCCAGAGCGACACAAGCCGTAGATAAGGAGTCCGCCTCCCGGTCACACAGTGCCAGAGCTATCCCGGCATACAACAGAATCAAAATGGCGGGGATGAAAGCAATGATCGTCCAACTGTAATGCATCACAACCTGTGGAAATAGCATACGCTTCATTTTAGCATCAGATGTTCTCATGCGCGTTTAAAGTATGAATATTAAATGAATTTAGGCCTACAACATTTTTAGCATTGTGAAATTCAAACCGTCCGTGAATACCCGGTATAAGGAAATCAGTAGTGAAAATTTGAGCTTCAAGAACACAGGATCAAGATTGCGGAGTGCAGAAGGAGGATGACGAGAAAAAAGAGGAAGAAAAGGATCAGAAGAAGGATCACGAGGAAGAGGAAGAGGAAGAGCAGCAGGAGTGCAGGACGAGGAGGAAGATAACTGGTTTATGATGTGCGCGAGTTGTGGGGAATAATGATACAGCCATTCAGAATCACGTATACAGCAGTCATGTGATCAAACATGGCCCGAACCCTCCTCTTTCTCCTGCACTCTAGTCTCTGATCCCGAGTTTTCCACTACTGGAATCATAAGGGTTGTATCAGCGTCCCAACGGTAGGGATAAAAAATGTCCTGGCCAGATAGGCTATCTGATACTCCCTAAAAAAACTTGAGTGAACTGTCCCACTCAAGTTTGAGTGAAATGTACCTGTTCACTCAAACTTGAGTTACTTTTCGCTCAACCTGAGTTAAAACCACTCAAGTTCACTCAACTTGAGTGGGATCATTTTCCACTCTCATGCTTGAGTGAATGTCACTCAAGTTGAGTGCATTTAACTCAAGTTGAGTGAAAATCTCACTCAAGTTTGAGTGAAATGTACCTGTTCACTCAAACTCAAGTTCACTCAACTTGAGTTAAAAACACTCAAGTTCACTCAACTTGAGTGTGATCAATTTCCACTCTTACTTGAGTGAAATTTCACTCAACCTTTTTTAGAGAGTACATACATGTAGGTGCATTACTTTCAATGCCATCTTGTTGTGTTTTAAATATGGAGCGGTAGCTCCATTTCGCTTTATATGAAAATGATATGAGATGTTTGATGTGAGGTTTCATACTCACGATTGACTTCTCTCTCCTGTTGATAGTACCATCGGACGAATCTTGATATTTGCTCGCTTTCACACCAAGAAAACCAGCACTTACCAACTGAGAAGGCAAGAGAATATGAAAGAAAACATTGTTTTATTATTTGATGTCATACAACGGTTTGCTCCAAGTGGTAATTCACGCTGAGAAGAGCAGAAATTTAGTGGCTGCTTTTGACGACGTCACGATTTAAAACGATATGATGGCCGATCATAAATTTAAACAATTTTGAATGATTTTTGGGCATGTGAAGGTATCCGTGGACGCATAAATGTAAAAGAAAGGATAAGAAAGAAGACTCAACGTTATTTTCAATTAGCCTTGAACCGAATGAAATAGCGGTAGCTGCTTTTCTCGATGTTATACGATTTGATGGCAAAACAAGTGGAGTTACATGCATTACTCGTCTACAAATAAGCGGCGAGCTTTCCCACCGTATTCGCACGTGTCCGGTTAAAACACCTTCATTTCATCAAGCCAATTTCTACGTTCCCACTTCGAACCTGCCTTGATATACCTGACCACCTTCTGTGTTCAAAATCCGAGATGTAAATTTCACCAACGAACGAAAGACGAACCTATCAGAACCTACCCACAGATTGTGTGTAGGGTGACGTCATCTTCAAGTGGCGACGTCATTCCTCCTAATATATGGTGATTATGCTGGCCCAATAGGTCAGCCAATCAATAATGCTCTTCTAAAGGCATTTTGAAAATCAAACTGTTTCGAGGTCAGTGACGACTAGTGTCTATTTATAAGTTCTTTGAACATTGAAAGGAGCCTGATATATCAAGGGAAGTTTGAAGTGGGAGAGTAGAAATTGGCTTGGAAAGAAGGTGACATCCTAATAATAGTTGGATAGATATGTTACCCACATTCTAAATGGCACTGACACATATCGTCTTTAGGAGCTGTCATTATTCAGTCTATCAGAGGGGTAGTAAATGTATGTAATCTAGACTCCGATATCCGAACTTGCTCTTTCCTGTATTGAGGTGGCCGAGTTGTTTAGAGAGCTTTGCCTTTGCATTTACTGCTGGTGATTTGGTACCAAATTCTCAGGGCGCGGCTTTGAATCTCACACGGGACGGGCCTATCCAGCACAATTTCTAAATGGCATTAATATATATATATAATATCAACTTTAGTAGCTCTGACATTATTCAATCTCTCTGAGGTGTAGTAAATGTATGTAATCTAGACTCCGAGCTCTTTCGTGGAAGCTGATGTCGCCGAGTGGTCCAGAGCGCTTACATTTACCGCTGGCGATTTGGTGCCAAATTCTGAGGGCGCGGGTTCGAGTCTCGCAATTGATATATTTTTTTTTTCTTGAAGAATACCAACTTGGAATATCAGCCTCGAAAATAATGCAATGTTCAGTTACATGAATGATCAAAACGTGCTTCCTGGCCTATTTTGGGGGGATTTTCAGAGATAATCTTCTCTTGTAACATGTTACATCTCAAACCAAAATCATTCTTCCTTCTTTTAAATACTCAAACTTCCTAATATATTGTTTGGCAAAATAACGTTGGTTTAAAGGTGTTAATTTTTCTGCTACAAGAGAAAACCATCGCTATAAATGCCTCAAAGATACCGAAATAGGTAAAGGAACACGTTTCCATCAATCATTAGTATCGTATCTCCTTTTTTATACTACCGACCGTCGCAATTTTTTCTAGATTGATATTTGAGTATGTAAACTTGAAGTAAATTTACTTTGACAGGTTTTGAATTGAAAAATTAATCAGCTTTAATACCATCACACACAAGGTTTTTTTTATTATATAAACGGATATATATTTATCCTAGCTTTCATAATCAAACATCAATAGCAACTGACAATTTAAATCGGTTTGCAAGAAATGAACATTGAGCTCGTTTAAGAGAAAATAACTTTGATGTTGCCATAGGTCAGGTTACGTCAGCGGCCATAAAAATATTCCACGTCGACATCTAGATCGGCTATCGACATCTCCATCATAACTCCGGGAAACGGCAGTTACCTCCCACTGTATATAACCAGAACCATGTCGCGACATGTACCGAAGTGACTATACTATCAAAGCAAGATATCGATGAATTAATTTTACTTTTAAATACTGATTTTGAAACTGCATATAAACTTGGCTTTTATTTCTATCCAATGACACTGCTCCAATTTCATCCCATGTGATTTCATTTCCATACAGCAGAATAGGTCGTTACAACGCTCCCCAAGCGTAATGTCGAATTTGGTACTAATGCTGTTATATGGAATATGGAGTAGGTCTTTGGATTATGGACGCGGAGATTCTTTAAATGGCGACGACTCAATAACGAATGACGGACCATACGCTTATAATCCTCTCCGTTACTAAATCTGTACTTGGGAACGAATGTAGTGACGTAAGGAAAAATCCCTATACTTATATATACCTAGTAATATGCGAGTGTAGAGCCGAAGCAAAACTATATAACTACTAAACTCAAAAAGGCCAAAAATAAAAAACTTACAATTATTCCGCACCACATTTGAGTGCCCATGAGAAAGGTGAAGGTCAAGGTCGGCGCCGAGAAGACTATTGTAGCTATCCCGAGAACACATGCCACTACACCCTCTACGACTTGTATCCAACCGAAGAAATATAACAGTTTCCTCGCTTTCTCTCTCCGGATGCGTTGTCTGTCTGGCGGCTCTAAATCCCATAATGAATACAGTAAGGAAATATTAGCACATTTGTCTTTGACAGAATAAAGTGACACAATAAGCGACACCACATTAATTCACGCTGTTAGTGACGCAACAATATGATAAAAAATGGCAGTCGATACAATAAGTAATGTAACACATGACAACTAGTGAACTGTTCCACTCAAGTTTGAGTGGAATGAACCCGTTCACTCAAACTTGAGTTACTTTTCACTCAACTTGAGTTAAAATCACTCAAGTTCACTCAACTTGAGTGGGATTTCCACTCTTATGCTTCAGTGAATGTCACTCAAGTTGAGTGCATTTAACTCAAGTTGAGTGAAAAGTAACTCAAGTTGAGTGAAAATCTCACTCAAGTTTTGAGTGGGATGAATTTCCACTCTTACTTGAGTGAAATTTCACTCAACTTTTTTTAGAGAGTAGTCAACAGTTTTCGATGTATCTTATCATCAAGTGTGTATCGTATATCAATGACAAGTATGATCGTGATCAATATAACCTACACTCTAAAAATTATTCAGGGACGTCTCCTGAATTGCAGAGAGTTCCTCTGAATTTCTAACTACAATTCAATTTCTGGAAGACAAACTATCTGAATTTCAGGAATTCTTCCCTGGATTCAGTGGTGAATGCTCTTGAATTGAGGAAATGATTCTGAATTTCAGGCTGAAATCCCTGAAAATGAACTGTAGTTGAATGGCCTGAATTTTCAGGAATAATTCCTTAACCCTACCTGGCCTGGGGGGGGCCATTATGGCCCCCCTACCAAACTTTCCGCGCTATATTCGGAACGACAAAAAATGGAGAGCTGAAACTCCGTGACTTTATAGTTTGTCATATTGGGGTCATTTTGAGTCTATTTGCATGACCCCCCGAGCAGAGGATCATGGGTAAATCCAAGATGGCGGCCACATGGGGTAGCAGAAAAGTCATATTTTTGTCATATTTCTTCAAAATTTCTGCTTTTCCGCGATGAAAAGTGGGCAAAAACTATTTTATTTCACATCACATTAATTTTTACTAATTTATCATGCAGTTTTTGCGGAGAAATTGCAAAAACAAAAAAATTCAGAAAATCTGACCGAAAAATTGACCAAAAAATGCCGTTTTTGAAAATGACGTCACTGTGACGTCATCAAAGCGGCCATCTTGGATTTTTTTAACGTTTTCTGGTAGAGCTTGACCCAAGGGTATATTGTGATAAGTTTCAGCGCCCTAGCTCAAGGGGTAAGAAAAATAACTAGGCCATTTCGGCCCCCCCCCAGGCCTGGACAGGTCCCCAAAAGCCCAGGCCAGATAGGGTTAATGTTTTTCAGAGTGTAACCACTCCACCACTTGGCGATCAGATCGCCGTCAGGCCGCATGATTCCTCTAAGGTAGTCGATTTGACCGCATGTGTCTAGGTAGTCAATATAGCTTCATATGGCTCAGACTTTTGCCCATCCTGAATTGGACAGTGTTATGTGACACAACAGATATACGATGAGTAGTTCTGGTACAACAAATGTCTACATTTGATATGGAGACTCAGAGATTGGGAAAATAGGACAGTACTTTATGTAATAAATGATACAATCACTGATTCATCTGACACAAACACGGGATGTGAGTGACCAAAAATGTGATACAACATGGAAAGTACATTGCCAGACCATACAACAGCAAATACTATACTAAGAGGGGTGAGTGTAACCAAGAATAACACCGCTTACTGTTATGTTTGTCTGCTTAAAACACTGAGTTTCATACGAAGAGAATACCCAATTTGAGTCACAATCAAAAGTGACATAAAACAGCGTCGATGGACGTTCGAAATTCACCTTTTGGTTGTTATTGGCGTATAAAGAGTTCAGTAAGGATTTATCAAGATATCTAACATATGACAGCTATATATTTCACTGTAATTTCACAGCAGGTATTGTGGATTGGTACACTAAAATTTATACGGAAATGCCAAATGTCCACAATCAGAACAAGAGCCCAAGGGGCTTCAATATACGCCCGTATATCTGGAATTACATTGGTCCAAATTTCAAGGTTGTTTAATAGCCTTGATTCCAATTGGTAGCTAACAATCCAGAGAAAGGTCTACAATTTTGTGCTTCTGAGAATGTAACATATATCACATCTTATATTGAATGATAAACTAAAATGAGCTTAACTCTTGGTAACTAGTTGAAGCAAGAGCTGAGAGCTCACATATCCCACACTGAAATCGACAATAGTCAAACACAAGAAAATAGTAGCTTTCCTGCAAATGGATTCCTTTTAGACGAGAGAATATTTCATGAAGGAAGAAGAAAGTGATGAAGTAAACCTTTGTTCTTGAGTTAATAAACAGGTATGAAGTTCATAAAGGACCCCTCTCCCCGTTAAATTAGTAAATGTATGGTTATTATTTCACAACAGTTTAACTAAATGTAGCTGTTTCAAACATGGGCGAGAACTCCACAGGACAATACCATATACATGTAGGGGAGAGAACTTTGAATATTCAAACCTAACACATATGGTTAGCTAAACTTGATTCAGTTTTGGGGGACCTTAACCTTTGATAAATTGATCTAAAAATGTATGGCTCCTCTTTGCCATGCGAGTAAGGTATACTCAAAGTTTGGTACCAATCCATACCTTGAAAGTAGAGATATCGCATGGACAACAAATGTTAATGGATAGATGGACAAGAACGAAACATCGCATTACACGACCTCGTCTTCGACAGGCATATGAAAATATTTTTAGATTTTGGGGTCACAGTGCCCTTGAATTTGACCCACATTTTGATATGTAACACATCATGTTCCTCTAATGTATCTACTGGCTGAAAAAAGTTATTTTTAATGATTTCCTGATTTTGGGGTCACAGTGACCTTGATCTTTGACCTTTACCTAAATTTTGATACACGGCACATCGTCTTCCCTCAATGTATGAATGGACACAAAAAATCATGATTTTTATGAATTTCATGATTTTGGGGGTCACAGTGACCTTGATGTTCGGGTTTGACCTACATTTTGGTACGTGACACATTATGTCCCTGACACAAAAAAAGAGTAATTTTCAAAGATTTTTTGATTCTGGAGTCACAGTGACTAAATTTTGGTACATGACAAACCGTCTCCCCGTAATTTCTCATTGGACACCAAAAAATCATGATTTTTAACAATTTCATGATTTTGGGGTCACAGTGACCTTGACCTTTGACCTTGACCTACATTTTGGTATGTGACACATCGTGTCCCTCTTATGTATCTACTGACACAAAAATATGTTATTTTAATAATTTCCTGATTTTTAGGTCACAGTGACCTTTGACCTTGACCTCATTTTTGGTATGCAACACTTCATTTCCGCCTATTGAATCCACTCACAAAAAATTTGTAATTATTAGTGATTTCCTGATTTTTAGGTCACACTGACCTTTGACCTTGATTCTAGGGTCAGTGATCTTGACTATTGACCTGGATTTAAATTTTGGCACATGACAAAACGGATCCCCGTAATCTTCCAATGGATCGTGTCAGCCTAATGTATCTACTGACACAAAAAATGTTATTTTTAATAATTTTCAGATTTTGGGGTCACAGTGACCTATGACCCTCGATCTTGACCTAATTTTTGGAAATTGCGACACTTCATTTCCCCCTATTGAATCCACTCACAAAAATTTATAAATTTTTAATGATTTCCTGATTTATCGGTCACACTGACCTTTGATATATGACCTCGACCTACATATGATATGCAACACATCGTTCCCTCCTAGGGCATCCACTCACCATAAATTAGAACTGTAGATAGAAAACTGTCGATGACCAATGATTTCCTGATTTTAGGCAACAGTGACCTTTGACCCCTGACCTCGACCTCAATTTTGGTACGCAACACATCGTCTCCACCTAGCGTATTCACTCACAAAAATGTGCAACTGTGGATAGAAAACATTCATATATATATACCGGACACGAACACTTCAGTGATTTCCTGCTTTTTAGGTCAGTGACCTTTGACCTCTGACCTCGACCTTCATTTTGGTATGCGACACATCGCCTCCCCGTAAGGGTATCCACTCCTCAAAAATTAGAACTGTAGATAGAAAACTGTCCCAGATATAGATCGGACACGAGGGACGGACAGACGGACGGACGGAAGGACGGACGGAAGGACGGACGGACGGACGGAAACCGCCATCACATAATACGTCCGCCTTTTGGCGGGCGTATAAAAAGGTGATACTTATCACCTTAAAAAGGTGATGAGAGCCAGAGCCTCACCCTCAAAAAGTGATCAGATAGAGCAATGATTCTAAAAGAGTGACAACCTGAGCCATCACCAGTTTTCATCACATTTAGAGGGTGATGAGCAGGCTTCACCCTTTTTCTGGCTGTGTCCAACAAGGCGGTTTTACGTCTTCTTTCACCGTGAGCATTTAAAGTATAATATTTCTGGGGGTTTTCCGCGTTTGTTTTTTTTTGGCGCAGAATTCAAAAAACTTATAAGAGAATGGGTTTTTTGTTTCCTAAACGCTACACCGTCTTTCTATGCGACCACAGGCTGGCTTGGGTTCGAGAGTATATGCCGCCATTTTGTATATAAATATGGCGTTATCAAGGTAAATACTATATACTAAACGTTCTGTAATTTCATGACCTAATGAATGAGGTAAATTATTGAAACCGAAAAAGCTCGTTATGTCATATAGATAGCCACCGAGATAAGAGATGAACGACATCGTGCAGCGAGGTGTTTTCTTTGATCTCCAAAGATAGGTGGCTGCGGTGCTTTTTAAACGAGAAACATACATTTCCTTCGGAAAGCCAATCTTTGAAGTTTGAAGAGGTCATGGTTTTGGGTGACCAAATATGAACCGCGAAATATTTATAGAGCTTGTATGACATACCATATTCTAAAGAGACCCCGTATCACATTTGTTCAAGGCGAGTTGTGTGAAATGTACATGTGTCAAGTGCAAGTGGCTATCAGGAGATTCTATTTCACAAGTCGGATCAGGAAAGGGACGTCTGCTTTCATACAATTCACAATCGAATAAGACAAACAAATAAATCACAAGATGGAATTTCTTTCTCAGGTTTAACTGTTGTTTCCATCGTGAAATTGATTAACAAAGCAACACAAATAGACCTATATCCACGTATGTTCCTCAATGCCTGATTCGGCTGACAGAATCACTTCCCATTAGAGGGACCACATAAACCCGTTCTCTGCTATTGGCATGGTGCCAAACGAAACGGGAGCGTCGTGACAATATCAGTGGACCAGTTTTTCAACAAAGAGGAGAAAGGATGACAAAGTTTACCATATTTTTATAACCTTTCATTATAATCTTAGTTGATAATCAATTTGATTAGCGCAACAGAATAAAAATAATGTTTTCATAGGCGTGCTCAACGGTTATTTTACGCACGGTTAGTTTGGGAAAGTTATAAATTTTAGGGCGCGGGCTTCGCCCTTGCCCTAAAATATCAACTTTCTCACACTAACCGTCCGTAAAATAACCATTGATCACGCCAATGAAAATATTATTTCTTAAATATATTTATATTAATTACGGGTCATGATTAGTTTTAAATCCAAAGTAATGTCACCTGGATCTGTTGGTTGAGTATCAGGCTGGTTGGTGTTCTCCTCCGAGGCCATAGTAGCGATATCTCAGTTCGTCAGGTCATGTGTCCTAATGCGATGTGGTCATTTACCATTATATCATTGCCAGAATTATCGGAATGGCATATCCTGTGAAGAGAGAAATAATAGTTCATTTAGGTCATTGTCATGTACACTGAATTATATTTGCAAAATGGTATGGCTTGCTATTCCGCAAGAAATAGATCACGACAGGAAATCTGTTGCCAGGATGTAGAAAGCGAAAAGAGACGTGTTTAAATTTACATGTATGTTTATTACCGGTATATGACTGTGTGTGTTACTCTTTCTCCATTGGATCATTCGCCGTCACGTGGCTGTCGCTAATTTTCAATTTTGACTCGGCGTGACGTGTGCGTCTTCTCGGCCAATGAAAATAGCCGTTGAATATGTCGTCGGTTTACACTGCGACTGAAGCAGTCTGGATTATATTCCTTATATATTATAGGGAGGTTACAAGACTTCTGGGTCATATAGTAAAACAAATATAGTCGTGTGATATCAGTCAATATGTGTTTTTGCGGACCTGAGGAAACTAGGCCTTCGACCTCGGTGAATATTGTTATCTCAGGTCGACCAAAACACATACCACATCCAAGATTGCAATTGTGTAGTATTCTCCGAACATGATTTGTGAATAAAATCCACCTAAATAATGTTCCTATCATATTACACAGTTTGTTTGTGCGCATGCGCCATTTGAAAAGCAATATGCTAATTTATGGAAAAAGAATACGGAGAAAGAACGAAAAGAGTGACCGATGTTAATACCCTGCCAGATCCAGACTACACAGCACTTATCGACATTTGCGCATCAACGATTTGCTCTTCAGAGCAGCTAGCCTAAATCTCACAGGCATATGAGATGCCATGGAAGACGTATATCACCATCCAATACAAACAAACTCCATCGTGTGATTTCACACCCTAATCAATACAGTATACCGCGTTGATGCTATGATATTATTCCTAGGAATAATTATTCGAGGAAGTTTGGAACTAAGCCTAATGATATCGCGTTGGTCGTATATTCACAATCAACGATATCAACTGAATTAGTATACATGTAATTTAATACAACCATTGCAAAATACCGTTATCAATGTAACATAATTTATTCTTCTGATTTATCTTTTTAATCTTCTGATTTTGTCACGATAATGTATTATTTCATATACCGGTATATCATTTATCATGGTCATTGAAAATTAGAATCTTTTAGAGAAATAGCTCATGTGGAGATAAGGTCGAATCAAATTAGAGACATCAAACCCTTTGGCTGATTGAAGCGAGCTTCACAGAATCTAGAGCAGCGGCAATGCGCACAATGACATTCCGATTGGCATCCAAAGCACAGCCCCATTCGACTACACCATGTAAACATCGACGAATGCAGGATTGGTAACATAACAGCCGTGCAGAACTGGCCGAATTCCGTATTGAAGAAAATCGATACGGGAACAGTCAGAACGACCGTTTCTCAAATCTCAGACATGTCTACGGATTTGTTCTTTGAGGAACGGACAGACTGGAGAGATATTTACACCAGCTACAAGACCATATCAGAGAATAGTTTAGTGTCATATCAATATACCAATAAAGTATCAGTGTACCGATGCGCCAGGCAAAACGTCGGTATGGTAGACTTAGGGTAAAGAGGTTACACAATTGTTCAAATGAATCTCGTAATGATTAAATAGATATCACGGCTCCGTTTTGTGTTTCCTTCCCTTGACATAAACCCACGATGCTATGCCAAAGGAGACGACGTTTAATAAATATTCCTCTTGGAAAGCACTCTTGATCTTCAAAATATGTATGCCAATACTTGCCTGGTTTGGGATGACGGTAAATCCTAAGCGATTGTTCCCATCCGGTTATTGCAATCGGAATCTCCCCTAAGGACTGCGTGATTGATGAACGATCTTCGCCGTTTGCGCGCAGCGATTTGGGCGACAACACAATTACCACTTCCGGTACTAGGGTATAATAACAGCAATCACTGACCGATGTCATCCGAAGAAGAACGAGAGTCTCTCACGGAACTTACCAAATATATCTCTCTTCAAAGAACCCGACTGAAGAAATTGATTTCACGTTCTTTCCCGATGCGGTTATTGGGATCTATAGATTTGCCATATAAGCCATCAGTCGGCAATTATTTATAACTATATGAATAATCACAGTAAACTGAACCGGATTTATAGTTATAGTCATGGTGATAAGTTACGTAAACCAAGAACCAAATCCTGCATATGGTTGAAGCCAAGTTTGCATTGTCAATTTTGGTCAGGCAGCTTTCCTTACCTGAAATGTTTTAACAATCTGACAGCTGTGGTAGGCTTCCGCCCGAGGAAGTTAACCACTCGTGTAACAATTTACTCTCCTTTAAATACATGTAAGATTCTGATAGATGGATTAAGAAAATATGTTTCTGTCACACAAGCTCGTCCCTTAGATCCATCTTCACAAGTCCAGGTAAATCCTAAATCCTCACAGAGAGTTTTACCTGGGACATTTTTGGTGATTCGAATGAGTTTTTTAGTCGTTGCCTCTATTATACAATGTCGTACATTTCATACCCCGCGATTGGTTTGAATTAGCATGTCGGTATCCCAGGCCTGCGGTTTTTGTTTTGACTTCCGATGTCGATTTCAGCCGGTCATCAAAGCAGCTAGGCCAGCGATGAAATTTAATCCAGTCAAATTTCATACCTCGCAGCGGATTAGCTTAGCGCGTTCACTGATTGGTTTGATTTAGAGGAACCCCTTAATCTATTTATAGCCAGAACTGCTATGGGTAACCAAACAAGCCAGTGTATCGATCCTATATCGAACGATACACTGGCTCGCGAGGATGCTTAGATGTCTAGATCAAGCTTGTTTGATGTCGAACCGGTAAAGTCCTTCCTACGCAACCTAGCTGGGATAATTTTGGATAGGTACAAACAACAAATTCACTCATAAATAATTATTATCATGATTTGTAAAGGCTATGGGTTGGTACGTTAACATATTACGTGAAAGCAAGGCAGTTCTAATTTTTGTAGATTTGAACCTTGGTTGCGCAGAAATAGGTCATAACAAGGTCATTGTTCCATGTTGCTATCACTAGTTATTTTCGTGCCAGAAGATCACCGAATGGCCTAGAGATATGAAACACCCTAGATCCATTGTGGATCTGGTTTTAGTCGGATTGAATCTTTTCAGTCCTAGAGATATGAAACACCCCAGATCCACTGTGGATCTGCTTTTATTCAGATTGAATCTTCTCAGATTGGAAACAAGTATCGGTACCAATCTCTGAATATTGAACTATCAAGATTGACTTGAATTTAAATTATTGAATCTGTTTTTTTTTTTTAAGTTTTCGTAGTATCGAAACACCAATTACAATAAAGTAGCATACAGTGGACCCTATAATCGCTGATCGAGCTATTTGAGAGAGCTAAGCACACACCAGTTACTGGAAAGAATGCATGATGATGTCGTGCTGTTACCAATGATAAATGTTGATGACAGATGACTTCCCCATTCAGTTTCAAAGTAACATGATTTCGCAGGCACACTCATAAAATTTGCCTTTCTACTTGCACCCCGTTGTAGTCAAAATTCCTTCTGACCCCTTCGATACACGGCCAAGAACTGAAGAACGAACTTTTGTCGCAAATCATAATAATTTACTTAGCATATAAAATTTTAAACATGAGTAGGCCTAGTGTGACTAACGTCACAGGACCTACGAAGTAGGGTTTGATATGATTTAAGTGTGTACCTTGACCTAAGACTGACCATTTCCATGATCGTAGGAGGCATTGAGACATGTTTTTGCCAATTTGGAGATTCTGTCACCTAATTAGGTCAGAAATTGGGTCATAAATTAGGTCACATTGACCTTGACCCAATTAGGTCAGGCCACACTGACATTGGTCTAATTAAGCGAATTTCCATGGTCTTAGGAGGCATTAAGATATGTTTTGCCAATTTCGAGGTTTATAGGTCACATTATTTCCAGGTTTCTAGGTCACCTAATTGGGTCAGAAATTGGGTCAGAAAGTAGGTCATATTGACCTTGACCCAATTCGGTCAGGTCACACTGGCATTGACCTTATTGAGCGCATTTCCATAGTCTTCGGAGGAATTAGGACATGTTTTTGCCAATTTCGAGGTTTATCGGTCACCTAAGTGGGTCAAATTTTCATCAAAAGTAGGTAGGTCGGCTGGTAACAGTTCCCTAATGCACGTTCATGCCAAAAAGTAAGGTATAATGTCAACGGTTCTCCTTATTTTGCCGGAGAAAGGATTCAGATGGACTGACTCACTCATTACCGGACAATTTGCAAATCGAGAGCCTACTTCATAGGGAAAAAAAATTCCCGCTTACTTCATAGGGGTGTTACCCTGGACAATAGCGTCGTAAGATATGTAAAAGGCTCAAGTGTCCACCAGGAAGAATCATCCATGCTTTAAGGTAGACAATGTGGATACCTTGTCCTGGTCTGCCTTGTTTACTATGGAAAAGGAGATATTTGCGGGTGGAGGCACAGCTTTATACACTGGTGCTCTATAACGGCATACAATCAATAGTGCACCTCTAGGGGTACTCGCTCACTCTTGGAGGTATAAAACGCTCCACTCGAAGTCATCTGTCTACCTGACCGTACTTTGTGGTTCCTGGATAAAGTCTCAAGCTATTATTTTATAATAAACTGGTTTTCACGGAACATTAGGGATGTTAGCGGTTATATCCACACAAGAACAAACCAAGATCGTACAAACCATGGTTTTGTCATTCAAGCAAATAAAGTGTGAAATTTACTGCTCCTCACAACCTGTACAATCGCGTTTCAGCTGAAGTCCGATAAAATTCGTCTAAGAAGAGGTGAACTGTTTTTATTTTAGCCAATTAGACTACCTGACATATCTAAATTGCATCTAGAGGGATAAACATATAGCAAATTATAATTACACGGACAAGTCCATTTCGCTGTTGTCAACTTAATATAATATTGTGTTTTTGGATTTGTCGACTTGGTAAGATATATACGCTATGGCGTCTTCCATTAAGACGATTAGTTGTTGCTAAATTGACTTTTCTATTATTTGAACTAGGAAGTTCGCGTGCCCTTTCTATACTACTCATCGCGCACTACTAATCGCGCATGCGCATTCCACCCATTCTACTGTAGGGTGCAAGCCTGGTCCATGGAATCTGAGGTAGTGAAAACCCCAGGTCTCGCGCCCCACCCTATCCCGCGCCACACCTATGCGACCCGCTGTGCAGTGAGTAAAGCGTCGTGTGCCCCTTTATATACTACTCATCGCGCACTACTCATCGCGCATGCGCAGTCGACCCATTCTACTGTAGGGTGCAAGCCTGGCCCATGGAATCTGAGGTAGTGAAAACCCCAGGTCTCTCGCCCCACCCTAGCCCGCGCCACACCTATGCGACCCGCTGTGCAGTGAGTAAAGCGTCGTGTGCCCCTTTATATACTACTCATCGTGCACTACTCATCGCGCATGCGCAGTCGACCCATTCTACTGTAGGGTGCAAGCCTGGCCCATGGAATCTGAGGTAGTGAAAACCCCAGGTCTCTCGCCCCACCCTAGCCCGCGCCACACCTATGCGACCCGCTGTGCAGTGAGTAAAGCGGAGTAGGAGGAGTAGGACAGTAAAGCGGAGTAGGAGGAGTAGGACAGTAAAGCGGAGTAGGAGGAGTAGGACACGCCACGGATTATACTAGGTAGATATACATGATATCAGCTCGGTGTACAACAGTGCAGCATCTTTTATCAACACCTGTTCTGGTACTAACAATCACACGCATTGGATCGGCATCTTGATGTGTTCTATGGTTATTGGGGTGTTCCGTGTGATGAAAAAAGAAAGGAAAATTAAGATCTGTACGTCACAGAAAACGAATTTCAAGCGAAACCCTCCATTTTCACTCTGAGATAACCCTTCTTCTAACCCTCAAAAGAGGAGAGTATCTCTTGGATGGACACTACCGATTGTATACCGTGTCTATACGATACTATATTGCAGGCAAACATTAGGTACAATATCGACTAGAAATGACAAGGAATTTCGCCAATGTTTACAATTTTATAGCCGTGTTTCTGGGATGTTACTTTTTCCTTGTTGTGATGCATTTGGCAAGAAATGGTATAGTTATGTGCATGAACTCGCTTACATCAAATTTTCTAGTTTGAATCACAAATGGGATTATATTTTCCTCGTCTTGAATGGAGGATGGGCTTCCCATGCAATGGAGATATACACGTGATTATTTATCAAATTTCGTATATAAATTTCAAACTAGAATCTTTCATTTTCTCTTCGTATAATTTGTCGAAGCGTTCGTTTTGGGCGACTGTCCATTGTCTCTTCCACAGACCAACTTTCCCTGTAAAAAATAAGGAATAGAATATCAAAATCCATTGTGCGAAACTGGGTACGTTTTCGCACTAAAGACAAGCAGTAAAACTGAGAGAAACTATCGATATATCTTACATCAATTATTGGCAAACTCGAATTGACAACAGGTTTAATCTGCCGATAGCTCTGTATGGAAATTGAACTATTGTATGATATCAGAAGTCTGTCAAATTAGAAGCATGACTTTTTCGATTAGCTTCTCAGAAGCAGCCCCATCTCGAATTTGCTTGAAGGGTAGTTTCCAACATATACATTCGCTGCAACCGATTTACGAATGGGGAAATGCAGGCGTCATAAACAGGAGCAGTATATAATTACGCGAAAGCGATCTGATTATAATAGGGAAACATCTTTACAGCGTTATACTAATAAAATCTTGGATTAATTACACGCTACAAAAACTGAATTTCAAAAACTGAAAGAATAGAATCGACGAATATTAAGCTGAAAAGGGTAATTATTTATTCCTGTCGCCGGATGCTAGCAAATTGGAGAGAGACCATATGGTAGAACACTGACCTTGCCGAAAAACCCCTGGCTTCCCATCTCTCCAAAACTTCAGGTCGAAGTCATCGTACAATGCAGTCTTCGCCGCCCGCATATTTTGGAATGTGCATTTCTGTGCAATTTGTTGAAACAAGTCATCGTCATATTTTACTCCCAGGAAATCAGCCAGCTTCTTCACATGCCCCAGTTCATCCTATAAAGATATGAACATCAAGTCGATCAGTGTAAACATGGAAGACGAATTGTCATAATTACGTCCAGTTAAGGATCCCTGGTCATTTTCTGTGAATATTCAGGTTCAACACTCGAGGCACCACAAACAGACACCGTTCTATGAGAGCTTTTCCGTTCTATTTTTAGTTTCACTAAAGCTTCAACAATTTTTCTCCATGCACCGAAGACGCCATGTCTGGGTGTTTCAAATCAGCTGATATCTTTATCTGGCATGCTTTAATTCAAACAAACACTTCAACACAAGTTTACTTGAAGGGAATATATATTGTCAAAGTGTTGACAATAACTAAGGTAAGCCAGATAAAGATTTTAACTAATTTGAAATCCTTATACATTGATGTCTGTGGTGCATGTCCAAAATTTTCTAAACGTGTTGTAGTGGGAAAGGAAATAAAACAGACAAACCCGAATTAAACGGGGGCCGTTTAGCGCCTCGATTGTTGGCCCTAATATTGGTCAATATGTATGGCAAGCCAAAGTGCTTTTTATTCGAAAATTTCCGATATCGGAAATTCATGACCTTCAATTTCCGATATCGGAAATTGAATTATCGATATCGGAAATTGCAATTCCCGATATCGGAAAATAGAATTTTCGATATCTGAAATTGAATTTCCGATATCGGGAATTGCAATTTCCGATATCGGAAATACGGGAACAATTTCCGATATCGGAAATTCAATTCCCGTTATCGGAAATTCAATTCCCGATATCGGAAATGCAATTTCCGATATCGGAAATTGTCACTGAATTTCCGATATCGGAAATTGCAACTCTAGGGTGTACTCCACACTTGCCACGGTTTCGTACAAAGTGGTCCCTCCATAGTTTTATAACAAGGAAGGTCGCCCGATTTTGACAGCAAGGTAATTCTTCTTACCTTTCTACTAACTGATATCTATAGTATCACCCTGCTGGACGTAACCATTTCTCCAAACGAGGATATAACAATTGCTTGTTGAATTGCACCCACTCGCCACTACAGAGTTAATCGTGTCCGGAATTGAATATCTGGCGGACCAAAATCCGCACTTTTTCGGAAAGCGAAAATGATGATTCCTTTATGGCGATAAAATTTTACAAAAAACGTGCAGGTCGAACCCCTGTTTTTTCGCCATTTGAAATTGTCCTTTGGACGGGAAACACTTTAACATACATAAAAAGAAAATCATTTCATACGTTTTCGCTGGGTTGCGGGTAGAATTTGACACATTTTCATATATTTTATGGAGTTGAAGAAAAGTTGAAGAAGGGTTAAGGAGGATTGCACTTCTTTCCTTTTCAATTTCAATAGCTCACAAGTCTCCTGAAATAATGGCACGAGTGTGCCCATTTAGAAATGTTTTTTTTACAAGGTTTTTGTAAAAGATTTTACATCTATTTATGGCCGAAGATCCGAACCCATGCCTGTTTTTAGCCGCACATCATTAGGTGTGGAATGCACCCTTAGGTTTTGTAAAGCTTCCAGAGCTTTCATTTCCGATATCGGAAATTCGGTGACAATTTTCGATATGGGAAATTCTATTTCCGATATCGGAAATTGAATTGTCACTGAATTTCCGATATGGGAAATTCTAATTCCCGATATCGGAAATTCTATTTCCGAAATCGGGAATTGCAATTTCCGATATCGGAAATTAGAATTTCCGATATCGGGAATTGAATTCCCGATATCGAAAATTCGGAATAAAAAGCACTTTGGCTTGCCATAAATATTCCAGGTGCAAGCTGATTAACAGCAGATCCACACTGGCGTGAATGGACACTTTTCATATCTCGAGGTCGTTGCTGCTGCATTTGAGGCAGCACCCACGGAAATTCCCGACTCTGCTCAATAGTAAGACGGAGAGTGTGGATATAATGTGGTTAGCTCGATGCCTTGGATTCACATTTCAAAGACACTCTAAGCTACAAAAATCAGTTCAACACTAACCCTCATTACAACACCCATCAGGCGAAATTTGTCCTTACCCAATTATTATGTCTTGCATGATGTTGAAGAATCCTAACTTTCTCAATGGTGAAGAGATATCTCATTGACAGATTGCGTCGAGAGACAGAGAGAGAGAGAATTAAAGTTTAACGTCGCATTCAGCAATATTTCAGTTATATAGCGACGATCAAACAAAATTGTAAGTATTCAAGTCAACAACTCAGCAATAATGCGTTAAAACAGATACAAACAAAATAACCTAAAATACAATGTTCTTTTACTCGGCTAAAAAGATCTTCCAGCGTAGCTGCTCGATAAAAAGTATCTTCAGATTGCGTCGAATATTAGGTGTATCTGCTAGTGAGAAGAAGAAAAACATCAACCAAAAATGGCGTCTATATATACTTACCATTATTATATCCTCGTACCGGAGAACGAGTATGGGATGATCAGTGTGTTCTTCGATGTCCCGTTCCCACTCCCTCATGTAACCAAACCATCCGCTTTCGTTTGTTGAATATTCCGCTGTAATACATTTGTACAATAAATATCGCATCCACTTAAATATATTAAAATGTTTGTCCAACATGTTATCAATTACAAATTATTAAATGTTTTGAATCATAAAATCCATTAGCCCTACCAGGACTGGGAGAGCATTATCTACCTTATCTCCGGAACAAAAATTAAGAGCTGAAACTCCGCGACATTCTACCTTAATATATGGGGTCAATGTGAGCCTGACGCCTCGATAGGTGGATCATGGGCAAATTCAAAATGGCGGCCATGTCGGGTACCAGAAAAATGATAATTTCATCATAGTCTCTAAATTCTTGCTTTTCTGAATGGAACTATTTTATCTCATAGCAGATTTTTATTTGCTAATGCTTTTTTTCATAATGAACCATTGTGACGTCATCGTGGCGGCCATCTTGGATTTCTTTTTTCTCTTTTTTTTTACATTTTCTGGTAGAACTTGACTCAAGGGTATCAGCCCCCTAGCTAAGGGGTAAGTAAAATATTTTGGGGCGATTCACCCAAATCACCCAGGCCAGATAGGGTTCGTTATCGGTATCGTTGTTTGCAAGGGACAAGCGATCAAGTTTTCCAGCAAAAATAACCCCAAAAATAATGTCCTATCTATTTTTTTCTTTAGGAAAATTTCGGAACAAATATATCATGCACAGGTTTTTAGATTTTATCGGTATCGTTGTTTGCAAGGGACAAGCGATCAAGTTTTCCAGCAAAAATAACCCCAAAAATAATGTCCTATCTATGTTTTTCTTTAGGAAAATTTCGGAACAAATATATCATACACAGGTTTTTAGATTTTATCGGTATCGTTGTTTGCAAGGGACAAGCGATCAAGTTTTCCAGCAAAAATAACCCCAAAAATAATGTCCTATCTATGTTTTTCTTTAGGAAAATTTCGGAAAAAATATATCATACACAGGTTTTTAGATTGGACATTCTTTTTATTTACACGGGTGTAAGAAGAAAGAATGTTCAGCTTCTATCTATTACGTAGACAGGAAGTAAACATTTTTTCCTGATTTGCAAGTGAGGTAAGACATATTTTCTTACATATGAAAAGGGACACTATTTACTGGAACATTATTTCCTTTCACACCGGCAAGGCATCATGATGTTCACAACATTATTCGCCAAGACATCATGATGTGCACATCGTTTCATTCGTCAAGACATGATCGTGATGATAATATCGTTAAATTGGTCAAGACATCATGATGTCCACATCGTTAAATTCGTCAAGACATCATGATGTTCACATCGTTAAATTCGTCAAGACATCATGATGTCCACATCGTTAAATTCGTCAAGACATCATGATGTCCACATCGTTAAATTCGACAAACGTGAAGATGTTCACATCGTTAAATTGCTCAAGACAACATGATGTTCACATCGTTAAATTCTTCAAGACATAAAGATTTTTACATCGGTTAAATTCGTGAAGATATCATGATGTTCACATCGTTAAATTCGTCAAGACAAGATGTACACATCGTTTAATTGGAAAAGACATCATGATGTTCACATAGTTAAATTGACCCAGACATCATGATGTTCACATCGATCAATTCGTCGAGACATCGTGATGTTCACATAGTTAAATTGACCCAGACATCATGATGTTCATATCGATAAATTCGTCAAGACATCATGATGTTCATATAGGTAAATTTGTCAAGAAATTAAGATGTTCACATCGTTAAATTCGTCTAGACATCATGATGTTCACATCGTTAAATTGGCCAAGACATCATGATGTTCACATTGTTAAATTCGTCAAACCATCATGATATTCACCTCGATAAATTCGTCAAGACATCATGATGTTCACATCGATACACCGTGCAAATAACAAGTTTTCTTGACGATCATGAGCTGCATAGATATCCGTTTGTAACAATACGATCAAACTAAACACAGCCATTTACCTTGTTTGGAACTCAAACCAGCCGTTCCAATCTCCGTCGTACCCCCACACATTGTACATGTCATGAACGTGATTTTAGTACGACACGGCGATGTCTTTGGGATTGCGCGTGACGTATATTATCTTATTCCGGTTGGGAAGAACACCTTTCGGTGCAAATCTCAGATTAAAATGGCTGTTGAGAACACGTGGAGATGGGTGTGACTCCAGTTCCTTTAAGTCTACGAATTCTAGCTGGTATCGCTCCTTGTGTAGTGGGATAGGTTCCGCCTTCCCGGCTAGAAGCATCATCGCTATTTTATGGTGTTCTATTTGTGCCAAGTTTCCGTCGCCTTTTCAAAACGCGACGTCGCCTTTTGAAACGCGACGTCGCGTTTCGAAACGCGACGTCGTGTTTCGAAACGCGACGTCGCGTTTTTAAAACACGACGTCGCCTTTTGGAAAACACGACGTCGCCTTTTAAAACGCGACGTCGCGTTTCTTTCCTATGTTTTTGCATTGTAAAACTCGACACAACGAAACTCGACGTCGCGTTTTCAAAAGGCGACGTCGTGTTTCACCCGCGTCTTGTTTGGCAATGTTAAAAGATAGGAAAGAAACGCGACGTCGCGTTTTAAAACGCGACGTCGTGTTTTTTAAAAGGCGACGTCGCGTTTTCAAAAGGCGACGTCGCGTTTTCAAAAGGCGACGTCGCGTTTCGAAACGCGACGTCGCCTTTCGAAACGCGACGTCGCCTTTCGAAACGCGACGTCGCCTTTTGAAACGCGACGTCGCCTTTTGGTCTTTCAACTGCGCATGTGCAGGTTTAGGGAGCATTTGTTATTAGTGAGCCAGAGCTATCCGCTTGACCATCTCAAGAGATTTATAAGACAATCACAATAGTAGAGGGTTCCAATTCTATCAGCAAAACTGTGGGTTACAAGGTTGTCACCGTTATCGTGAAACTAGACTTTGATAGGAGAGCGAAGCAATAAGGGCAGAAACTCTAAACTGAGATTGGAATAAACGAACCTAAATTTGTGGCGGCTTCTCCGGGAATGGTTACACGCTTATTTTCCTATTTTGATAAAAATAGGTGGTGGTAGCATTGACCTATCTGAACTAAGAGAATTTGTTTTTTTGCGATAGAGTGCCCAATTATTTTAAAACCGCTACATAGCGTATAAATAACTATACAAAGGGTTCAAAGCTCAAATTCAATAACGTATTACTCAACTTGGTAAGTCACTTTTAATATCATTAACCTGAGAAGCACCTGGCTGGAATGTTTTCCACACATGCAGATCAATCCAGCTTCCATTTTTACACCTGGTGGTGAAAGATTTACAGCCAAGTGAAAATGTGTTGGTCTAGGTAGAAACTGTTTTCACCGAGGGCCGTTTTAACCCAGTTGAAATAAATTAATCAATCAACATTTAAATGTCCTCTTTCGGTGACACTAACGGCACAGCTTCCACTTAGTGAGTCCATGAGTGCATTGGGCTAAAACTGAATGCATAGTGAAATGGCAATTTAAAGTCAATTAATAAACGACACTGACAGCCGAGTTTTACACCCAAGATTAATGATACAATGTGAATAATATAAAAATAATAAAGCCTGACAAACGTTTAGAGGACGGACAGGATGATTATCTTGAAAAGAAATTAGTTGGTCGCTGTACAATTAACTGAAAGCTAATGAGGAAACATTGTCTAAATACATGCATTATGCGCACTAATAATGTCAGCTTGTTCTTGTCTTGAGGGGTGCGTATACTCAATGGATATACATGACCTATATTCTGAGACGGATAGAAGCACAGCGAAGTTTCCTACCACACATTTTATTTACACAGTCTTCTATATATATCTACATGTATGTCATTTGTCTTGTCTAACTAAAGCATTGTATCTATAGTCACAACACAATTTCTTGAAAATAAATGATCCCTAGACATGCGCAGTTCTACTATCAAAACACGACGTCGCGTTTCAAAAGGCGACGTCGCGTTTCGAAAGGCGACGTCGCGTTTCAAAAGGCGACGTCGCGTTTCGAAAGGCGACGTCGCGTTTCAAAAGGCGACGCGTTTTGAAACGCGACGTCGCGTTTCGAAACACGACGTCGCGTTTCGAAACGCGACGTCGCGTTTCAAAAGGCGACGTCGCGTTCTGAAAAGGCGACGGAAACTTGGCACAAATAGAACACCATACTATTTCCCATACCCAGTGCGTGCCTGTATCAGAGAGAAGAAACACATGTAACTCATTTCATAGTTTCTAAATTTTTCTTTAAATGTACATTTAAATTTCAGCGGAAATATCCAACGATTTTCATTGGTTGATGGCTTGATAGTAGGCAAGGCACTGAATCTCACGATTCTCGAATATCAAGACTGAAGTATATATTCGTGCGGAAATTGTCGATTTTCTGTGGAACCTCACAAACATATACGACAGGAAAACGATGTATCACCAAAAACAACTTTGGTCTTTAAGTTAGTCGGCAGTTCGCAGTTAGCGGTTCGCTATTCGACGGGGACCAGTCATTATTTTATCATCAAAACAATAATAGTCAATTTAACCCCTTTCCCGACCGAATTTCACTTCAATACTTGGCACATCAACTCAGTGATCCAAGAGCAATAAGATGATATCATTAGTTCCCCGATCTGACGCCAGGGGGCGCTGTTCCCAATAACTACGCGAATAGTAACTGAATAGCAAACTGAATAGCAAACTGGCTATTTTGACCCCTTTCCAGACCGAATTTCACCTCAATACTTGGCACATCAGCTTAGTGATCCAAGAGCAATACGATGATCTCATTAGTTCCCCGATCTGACGCCAGGGGGCGCTGTTCCCAATAACTACGCGAATAGCAAACTGAATAGCAAACAGGCTATTTTGACCCCTTTCCCGACCGAATTTCACCTCAATACTTGGCACATCAACTCAGTCAGCCAACATCAACATGATGATATCATTAGTTCCCCGATCTGACGCCAGGGGGCGCTGTTCCCAATAACAACGCGAATAGCAAACTGCATAGCAAACTGGCTATTTTGACCCCTTTCCCGACCGAATTTCACCTCAATACTTGGCACATCAACTCAGTGAGCCAACATCAACACGATGATATCATTATTTCCCCGATCTGACGCCAGGGGGCGCTGTTCCAAATAACTACGCGAATAGCAAACTGAATAGCAAACTGACTATTTGGACCCCTTTCCCGACCGAATTTCACCTCAATACTTGGCACATCAACTCAGTGATCCAAGGGCAATACGATGATATCATTAGTTCCCCGATCTGATGCCAGGGGGCGCTGTTCCCAATGTATGTGAATAGCAAACCGAATAGCAAACTGGCAATTTTGATCCCTTTCCCGACCGAATTTCACCTCAATACTTGGCACATCAACTTAGTGATCCAACAGCAATACGATGATATCATTAGTTCCCCGATCTGACGCCAGGGGGCGCTGTTCCCAATAACTACGAGAATAGCAAACTGAATAGCAAACTGGCTATTTTAACCCATTTCCTACCGAATTTCACCTCAATACTTGGCACGTCAACCCAGTGAGCCAAGATCAACACGATGATATCATTAGTTCCCCGATCTGATGCCAGGGGGCGCTGTTCCTAATAACTACGCAAATAGCCAACTGATTAGCAAACTGGCTATTTTGACCCCTTTCCCGACCGTATTTCACCTCAACCCTTGGAACATCAACTCAGTCAGCCAACACCAACCCGATGATGTCATTAGTTCCCCGATCTGACGCCAGGGGGCGCTGTTCCCAATAACTACGCGAATAGCAAACTGAATAGCAAACTGGCTATTTTGACCCCTTTCCCGACCGAATTTCACCTCAAGACTTGGCACATCAACTCAGTGAGCCAACACCAACACGATGGTATCATTAGTTCCCCGATCTGACGCCAGGGGGCGCTGTTCCCAATAACTACGCGAATAGCAAACTGAATAGCAAACTGGCTATTTTGACCCCTTTCCCGACCGAATTTCACCTCAATACTTGGCACATCAACTCAGTGAGCCAAGATCAACACGATGATGCCGTTATTTCCCCGATCTGATGCCAGGGGGTGCTGTTCCCAATAACTACGCGAATAGCAAACTGAATAGCAAACAAGCTATTTTGACCCCTTTCCCGACCGAATTTCATCTCAATACTTGGCACATCAACTCAGTGAGCCAAGATCAACACGGTGATATCACTAGTTCTCCGACCTGACGCCAGGGGGCACTGTTCCCAATAGCTACGCGAATAGCAATCTGAATAGCAAACTGGCCATTTTAACGCCTTTCTCGACCGAATTTCACCTCAATACTTGGCACATCAACTCAGTGGGCCAAGATCAACACGATGATATCACTAGTTCCTCGATCTGACGCCAGGGGGCGTTGTTCGCAATAACTGCGCGAGTAGCAAACTGAATAGCAAACTGGCTATTTTGACCCCTTTCCCGACCGAATTTCACCTCAATACTTGGCACATCAACTCAGTGAGCCAAGATCAACACGATGATATCATTAGTTCCCCGATCTGACGCCAGGGGGCTCTGTTCCCAATAACTACGCGAATAGCAAACTGAATAGCAAACTGGCTATTTTGACCCCTTTTCCGACCGAATTTCACCTAAATACTTGGCACATCAACTCAGTCAGCCAACATCAACACGATGATATCATTAGTTCCCCGATCTGACGCCAGGGGGCGCTGTTCCCAATAACTACGCGAATAGCAAACTGAATAGCAAACTGGCTATTTTGACCCCTTTCCCGACCGAATTTCACCTCAATACTTGGCACATCAACTCAGTGAGCCAACATCAACACGATGATATCATTAGTTCCCCGATCTGACGCCAGGGAGCGTTGTTCCCAATAACTACGCGAATAGCAAACTGAATAGCAAACTGGCTATTTTGACCCCTTTCCCGACCGAATTTCACCTCAATACTTGGCACATCAAGTCAGTGATCCAAGAGCAATTCGATGATATCATTAGCTCCCCGATCTGTCGTCAGGGGGCGCTGTTCCCAATAACTACGCGAATAGCAAACTGAATAGCAAACTGGCTATTTTGGCCCATTTCCCGACCGAATTTCACCTCAATACTTGGCACATCAACTCAGTGATCCAAGAGCAATACGATGATATCATTAGTTCCCCGATCTGACGCCAGAGGGCGCTGTTCCCGATAACTTCGTGAATAGCAAACTGAATAGCAAACAGGCTATTGTGACCCCTTTCCAGACCAAATTTCACCTCAATACTTGGCACATCAACTCAGTCAGCCAACATCAACATGATGATATCATTAGTTCCCCGATCTGACGCCAGGGGTCGCTGTTCGCAATAACTACGCGAATAGCAAACTGAATAGCAAACTGGCTATTTTGATCCCTTTCCAGGCCGAATTTCACCTCAATACTTGGCACATCAACTCAGTGATCCAAGAGCAATTTGATGATATCATTATTTCCCCGATTTGACGCCAGGGGGCGCTGTTTCCAATAACTAAGGGAATAGCAAACTGAATAGCAAACTGGCTATTTTGACCCCTTTCCCGACCGAATTTCACCTCAATACTGGGCACATCTACTTAGTGATACAAGAGCAATACGATGATATCATTAGTTCCCCAATCTGACGAAAGGGGCCGCTGTTCCCAATAATTTCGCGAATAGCAAACTGAATAGCAAACAGGCTTTTTTGACCCCTTTCCAGACCGAATTTCACCTCAATACTTCGCACATCAACTCAGTCAGCCAACATCAACACGATGATATCATTAGCTCTCCGATCTGACGCCAGGGGGCGCTGTTCCCAATAACTACGCGAATAGCAAACTGAATAGCAAACTGACTATTTTGACCCCTTTCCCGACCGAATTTCACCTCAATAGTTAGCACATCAACTCAGTGAGCCAACATCAACACGATGATATCATTAGTTCCCCGATCTGACGCCAGGGAGCGTTGTTCCCAATAACTACGCGAATAGCAAACTGAATAGCAAACTGGCTATTTTGACCCCTTTCCCGACCGAATTTCACCTCAATACTTGGCACATCAAGTCAGTGATCCAAGAGCAATTCGATGATATCATTAGCTCCCCGATCTGTCGTCAGGGGGCGCTGTTCCCAATAACTACGCGAATAGCAAACTGAATAGCAAACTGGCTATTTTGACCCATTTCCCGACCGAATTTCACCTCAATACTTGGCACATCAATTCAGTCAGCCAACATCAACATGATGATATCATTAGTTCCCCGATCTGACGCCAGGCGGGCGCTGATTCCCAGTACATGTAACTACGCGAATAGCAAACTGAATAGCAAACTGGCTATTTTGACCCCTTTCTAAACCGAATTTCACCTGAATAGTTGGCACATCAACTCAGTGAGCCAACATCAACACGATGATATCATTAGTTCCCCGATCTAATGCCAGGGGGCGCTGTTCCCAATAACTACGCGAATAGCAAACTGAATAGCAAACTGAATAGCAAACTGGCTATTTTGACCCCTTACCCGACCGAATTTCACCTCAATACTTGGCACATCAACTCAGTGATCCAAGAGCAATTCGATGATATCATTATTTCCCCGATTTGACGCCAGGGGGCGCTGTTTCCAATAACTAAGGGAATAGCAAACTGAATAGCAAACTGGCTATTTTGACCCCTTTCCCGACCGAATTTCACCTCAATACTGGGCACATCTACTTAGTGATACAAGAGCAATACGATGATATCATTAGTTCCCCAATCTGACGAAAGGGGCCGCTGTTCCCAATAATTTCGCGAATAGCAAACTGAATAGCAAACAGGCTTTTTTGACCCCTTTCCAGACCGAATTTCACCTCAATACTTCGCACATCAACTCAGTCAGCCAACATCAACACGATGATATCATTAGCTCTCCGATCTGACGCCAGGGGGCGCTGTTCCCAATAACTACGCGAATAGCAAACTGAATAGCAAACTGACTATTTTGACCCCTTTCCCGACCGAATTTCACCTCAATAGTTAGCACATCAACTCAGTGAGCCAACATCAACACGATGATATCATTAGTTCCCCGATCCTACGCCAGCGAGCGTTGTTCCCAATAACTACGCGAATAGCAAACTGAATAGCAAACTGGCTATTTTGACCCCTTTCCCGGCCGAATTTCACCTCAATACTTGGCACATCAAGTCAGTGATCCAAGAGCAATTCGATGATATCATTAGCTCCCCGATCTGTCGTCAGGGGGCGCTGTTCCCAATAACTACGCGAATAGCAAACTGAATAGCAAACTGGCTATTTTGACCCATTTCCCGACCGAATTTCACCTCAATACTTGGCACATCAATTCAGTCAGCCAACATCAACATGATGATATCATTAGTTCCCCGATCTGACGCCAGGCGGGCGCTGATTCCCAGTACATGTAACTACGCGAATAGCAAACTGAATAGCAAACTGGCTATTTTGACCCCTTTCTAAACCGAATTTCACCTGAATAGTTGGCACATCAACTCAGTGAGCCAACATCAACACGATGATATCATTAGTTCCCCGATCTAATGCCAGGGGGCGCTGTTCCCAATAACTACGCGAATAGCAAACTGAATAGCAAACTGAATAGCAAACTGGCTATTTTGACCCCTTACCCGACCGAATTTCACCTCAATACTTGGCACATCAACTCAGTGATCCAAGAGCAATTCGATGATATCATTATTTCCCCGATTTGACGCCAGGGGGCGCTGTTTCCAATAACTAAGGGAATAGCAAACTGAATAGCAAACTGGCTATTTTGACCCCTTTCCCGACCGAATTTCACCTCAATACTGGGCACATCTACTTAGTGATACAAGAGGAATACGATGATATCATTAGTTTCCCAATCTGACGAAAGGGGGCGCTGTTCCCAATAACTTCGCGAATAGCAAACTGAATATCAAACTGGCTATTTTGACCCCTTTCTAGACCGAATTTCACCTCAATACTTGGCACATCAACTCAGTGAGCCAATATCAACACGATGATATCATTAGTTCTCCGATCTAATGCCAGGGGGCGCTGTTCCCAATAACTACGCGAATAGCAAACTGAATAGCAAACTGAATAGCAAACTGGCTATTTTGACCCCTTTCCCGACCGAATAATGGGCACATCAACTCAGTCAGCCAACATCAACATGATGATATCATTAGTTCCCCGATCTGACGCTAGGGGGCGCTGTTCCCAATAACTACGCGAATAGCAAACTGAATAGCAAACTGGCTATTTTGACCCCTTTCTAGACCGAATTTCACCTCAATACTTGGCACATCAACTCAGTGAGCCAACATCAACACGATGAAATCATTAGTTCCCCGATCTGACGTCAGGGGGCGCTGTTCCCAATAACTGCGCGAATAGTAAACTGAATAGCAAACTGGCTATTTTGACCCCTTTCTAGACCGAATTTCACCTCAATACTTGGCACACCAACTCAGTGAGCCAACATCAACACGATGATATCATTAGTTCCCCGATCTGATGTCAGGGGGCGCTGTTCCCAATAACTACACGAATAGCAAACTGAATAGCAAACTGAATAGCAAACTGGCTATTTTGACCCCTTTCCCGACCGAATTTCACCTCAATACTTGGCAGATCAACTCAGTGATCCAAGAGCAACACGATGCTATCATTAGCTCCCCGATCTGACGCCAGGGGGCGCTGTTTCCAATAATTAAGGGAATAGCAAACTGAATAGCAAACTGGCAATTTTGATCCCTTTCCCGGCCGCATTACACCTCAATACTTGGCACGTCAAATTAGTGATCCACGAGCAATACGATGATATCATTAGTTCCCCGATCTGACGCCAGGGGGCGCTGTTCCCAATAAATTCGTGAATAGCAAACTGAATAGCAAACAGGCTATTTTGACCCCTTTCCAGACAAAATTTCACCTCAATACTTGGCACATTTACTCAGTCAGCCAACATCAACACGATGATATCATTAGTTCCCCGATCTGTCGTCAGGGGGCGCTGTTCCAATAACTACGCGAATAGCAAACTGAATAGCAAACTGGCTATTTTGACCCATTTTCCGACCGAATTTCACCTCAATACTTGGCACATCAACTCAGTCAGCCAACATCAACATGATGATATCATTAGTTCCCCGATCTGACGCCAGGGGGCGCTGTTACCAATAACTACGCGAATAGCAAACTGAATAGCAAATTGGCTATTTTGACCCCTTTCTAGACCGAATTTCACCTCAATACTTGGCACATCAACTCAGTGAGCCAACATCAACACGATGATATCATTATTTCTCCGATCTAATGCCAGGGGGCGCTGTTCCCAATAACTACACGAATAGCAAACTGAATAGCAAACTGAATAGCAAACTGGCTATTTTGACCCCTTTGCCGGCCGAATTTCACCTCAATACTTGGCACATCAACTCAGTGATCCAAGAGCAATTCGATGATATCATTAGCTCCCCGATCTGACGCCAGGGGGCGCTGTTTCCAATAACTAAGAGAATAGCAAACTGAATAGGAAACTGGCAATTTTGACCCCTTTCCCGACCGGATTACACCTCAATAATTGGCACATCAACTCAGTGATCCAAGAGCAATACGATGATATCATTAGTTCCCGGATCTGACGCCAAGGGGCGCTGTTCCCAATAACTACGCGAATAGCAAACTGAATAGCATACTGGCTATTTTGACCCATTTCCCGACCGACTTTCACCTCAATACTTGGCACATTAACTCAGTCAGCCAACATCAACATGATGATATCATTAGTTCCCCGATCTGACACCAGGGGGCGCTGTTCCCAATAACTACGCGAATAGCAAACTGAATAGCAAACTGGCTATTTTTACCCCTTTCTAGACCGAATTTCACCTCAATACTTCGCACATCAACTCAGTCAGAAAACATCAACACAATGAAATCATTAGTTCCCCGATCTGACGTCAGGGGGCGCTGTTCCCAATAACTACGCGAATAGCAAACTAAATAGCAAACTGGCTATTTTGACCCATTTCCTGGCCGAATTTCACCTCAATACTTGGCATATCAGCTCAGTGACCCAAGAGCAAAACGATGATATCATTAGATCTGACTCCAGGGGGCGCTGTTCCCAATAACTACCCGAATAGCAAACGGAATAGCAAACTGAATAGCAAACTGGCTATTTTGACCCCTTTCCCGACCTAATTTCACCTCAATACTGGGCACATCTACTTAGTGATACAAGAGCAATACGATGATATCATTAGTTCCCCAATCTGACGAAAGGGGCCGCTGTTCCCGATAACTTCGCGAATAGCAAACTGAATAGCAAATAGGCTTTTTTGACCCCTTTCCAGACCGAATTTCACCTCAATATTTCGCACATCAACTCAGTGAGCCAACATCAACACGATGATATCATTAGTTCCCCGATCTGACGCCAGGGAGCGTTGTTCCCAATAACTACGCGAATAGCAAACTGAATAGCAAACTGGCTATTTTGACCCCTTTCCCGACCGAATTTCACCTCAATACTTGGCACATCAAGTCAGT
Source organism: Hanleya hanleyi (assembly GCA_036873755.1). Classification (NCBI taxonomy): domain Eukaryota; kingdom Metazoa; phylum Mollusca; class Polyplacophora; order Lepidopleurida; family Hanleyidae; genus Hanleya; species Hanleya hanleyi. The sequence continues at coordinate 59,201 of JAVTVY010014303.1, forward strand.
GATCCAAGAGCAATTCGATGATATCATTAGCTCCCCGATCTGTCGTCATGGGGCGCTGTTCCCAATAACTACGCGAATAGCAAACTGAATAGCAAACTGGCTATTTTGACCCATTTCCCGACCGAATTTCACCTCAATACTTGGCACATCAATTCAGTCAGCCAACATCAACATGATGATATCATTAGTTCCCCGATCTGACGCCAGGCGGGCGCTGATTCCCAATACATGTAACAACGCGAATAGCAAACTGAATAGCAAACTGGCTATTTTGACCCCTTTCTAAACCGAATTTCACCTGAATAGTTGGCACATCAACTCAGTGAGCCAACATCAACACGATGATATCATTAGTTCCCCGATCTAATGTCAGGGGGCGCTGTTCCCAATAACTACGCGAATAGCAAACTGAATAGCAAACTGGCTATTTTGACCCCTTTCCCGACCGAATTTCACCTCAATACTTGGCACATCAACTCAGTGATCCAGGAGCAATTCGATGATATCATTAGCTCTCCGATCTGTCGTCAGGGGGCGCTGATTCCCAATAACTACACGAATCGCAAACTGAATAGCAAACTGGCTATTTTGACCCCTTTCTAGACCGAATTTCACCTCAATACTTGGCACATCAACTCAGTGAGCCAACATCAACACGATGATATCATTAGTTCTCCGATCTAATGCCAGGGGGCGCTGTTCCCAATAACTACGCGAATAGCAAACTGAATAGCAAACTGAATAGCAAACTGGCTATTTTGACCCCTTTCCCGACCGAATTTCACCTCAATACTTGGCACATCAACTCAGTGATCCAAGAGCAATCCGATGATATCATTAGTTCCCGGATCTGACTCCAAGGGGCGCGCTGTTCCCAATAACTACGCGAATAGCAAACTGGCTATTTTGACCCATTTCCCGACCGAATTTCACCTCAATAATGGGCACATCAACTCAGTCAGCCAACATCAACATGATGATATCATTTGTTCCCCGATCTGACGCTAGGGGGCGCTGTTCCCAATAACTACGCGAATAGCAAACTGAATAGCAAACTGGCTATTTTGACCCCTTTCTAGACCGAATTTCACCTCAATACCTGGCACATCAACTCAGTCTGCCAACATCAACACAATGAAATCATTAGTTCCCCGATCTGACGTCAGGGAGCGCTGTTCCCAATAACTACGCGAATAGCAAACTGAATAGCAAACTGGCTATTTTGACCCCTTTCCCGACCGAATTTCACCTCAATACTTGGCAGATCAACTCAGTGATCCAAGAGCAACACGATGATATCATTAGCTCCCCGATCTGACACCAGGGGGCGCTGTTTCCAATAATTAAGCGAATAGCAAACTGAATAGCAAACTGGCAATTTTGACCCCTTTCCCGGCCGCATTACACCTCAATACTTGGCACGTCAAATTAGTGATCCACGAGCAATACGATGATATCATTAGTTCCCCGATCTGACGCCAGGGGGCGCTGTTCCCAATAACCTCGTGAATAGCAAACTGAATAGCAAACAGGCTATTTTGACCCCTTTCCAGACAAAATTTCACCTCAATACTTGGCACATCAATTCAGTCAGCCAACATCAACACGATGATATCATTAGTTCCCCGATCTGTCGTCAGGGGGCGCTGTTCCAATAACTACGCGAATAGCAAACTGAATAGCAAACTGGCTATTTTGACCCATTTTCCGACCGAATTTCACCTCAATACTTGGCACATCAACTCAGTCAGCCAACATCAACATGATGATATCATTAGTTCCCCGATCTGACGCCAGGGGGCGCTGTTACCAATAACTACGCGAATAGCAAACTGAATAGCAAATTGGCTATTTTGACCCCTTTCTAGACCGAATTTCATCTCAATACTTGGCACATCAACTCAGTGAGCCAACATCAACACGATGATATCATTATTTCTCCGATCTAATGCCAGGGGGCGCTGTTCCCAATAACTACACGAATAGCAAACTGAATAGCAAACTGAATAGCAAACTGGCTATTTTGACCCCTTTGCCGGCCGAATTTCACCTCAATACTTGGCACATCAACTCAGTGATCCAAGAGCAATTCGATGATATCATTAGCTCCCCGATCTGACGCCAGGGGGCGCTGTTTCCAATAACTAAGAGAATAGCAAACTGAATAGCAAACTGGCAATTTTGACCCATTTCCTACCGAATTTCACCTCAATACTTGGCACGTCAACCCAGTGAGCCAAGATCAACACGATGATATCATTAGTTCCCCGATCTGATGCCAGGGGGCGCTGTTCCTAATAACTACGCAAATAGCCAACTGATTAGCAAACTGGCTATTTTGACCCCTTTCCCGACCGTATTTCACCTCAACCCTTGGAACATCAACTCAGTCAGCCAACACCAACCCGATGATGTCATTAGTTCCCCGATCTGACGCCAGGGGGCGCTGTTCCCAATAACTACGCGAATAGCAAACTGAATAGCAAACTGGCTATTTTGACCCCTTTCCCGACCGAATTTCACCTCAATACTTGGCACATCAACTCAGTCAGCCAAGATAAACGCAATGATATCATTAGTTCCCCGATCTGACGCCAGGGGCGCTGTCTCCAATAACTACACGAATAGCAAACTGAATAGCAAACTGGCTATTTTGACCCCTTTCCCGACCGAATTTCACCTCATAACTTTGCACATGAACTCAGTGAGCCAAGAGCAATACGATGATATCATTAGTTCCCCGATCTGATGCCAGGGGGCGCTGTTCCCAATAACTACGCGAATAGCAAACTGAATAGCAAAC
>JAVTVY010014304.1:0-62524 GCA_036873755.1 Hanleya hanleyi
AATTGGGGCCATTTTCAGCTTACGAGCACATGGCATACTTTACGGTGTAAAATTGAGCTTGAAAACCGCCTGGACAACACCCTATTTTCTTTGCCAATTTTTGTTGGTCCTTGGACTGGGCACACTGTCGGTGAGTTTCAGGACAATCGATTGTCAAGTTTTTCTTTGGTGGAGGGGGAATATTACCCATTTTGGACCAATTTTAGAGGATTTTCCTGAAGTTTGAAGCAAGTTCAGTATGGGTTATGGGGACCCTGATTTTCGTCAACAAGGCTTACATCTGTCTCGGCTTTATGTCAAGAGCCTACTCTTTCAGAAAATATATAGTTCTATAGGGGTTCTCTAATAACACGGTTGCTGTTTAGCATAAAATGAACCTGCCTACTGTTTAATTTCAGATGCCATGGCCCTTCTGTAGACTGCACCCTATATGACAGAACAGGCACTTTCTCAGGTAACATTAAATTTGCATATCTGACTAAAAAATTTCCATCCAGAACTAATATTGTTTACTATCAAGTTGAACACAATTCAAAACTGGTTGATTTGCTTCAAATCAGTACATGGTATTTCTAAAGCAGCACAGGGGCTTGGGCTAGAAAGGGGGGAGGGGTAACTCTTAGCATGGCCAGGAAATATCTGTTAAAAGGTGTGTAGAATTGCCAACATCCATGTTGGTGTTTTATCGGGGGGAGGGAGGGAGTGGGGTTCAATTGTCCCAGGAATTTTTCAAAAGTTTTAGTGTCACAGAATAATTCCTCTGGGACCATTAAAACAGTCCTACCCCCCCCCCCCATAAAACCAGCATTGGAGTTGGCAATGCTATACTATACACAATGTAACAGATATTCCCCTGTCATGCTAAGAGTTATCCACCCCTCCCCTTCAAGCCCAAGCCCCTGTGCTGGTTTCATAATTCCAGTCCTGTGTTGGTGTGAATATCATTGTTTTGAATTGTGTTCACAACATAATTGTAAAACAATATTAGTACTGAATGCACTAGTCAGATATATTCAAATTTGACATAGCGGTCTAGCCTGACAAAAATGGCGTCGCAAAAAACTGTCAAAATATGAATGGGGTAGGGGGAAAGGTATCGCTCTGTTTTATCTTAATATGACTTTCAACCATTGAGTGTCATATATCATTATACTGGTACAGACCCATAGATTGAAAAGAGTAGATAAAAAAAAATCCACAAAAAGTACCCTTCACTTAAAGGCCTCAGTCCACAGTTGCGGATTTTTGGTCCCCCTCAAATTCTTTGAAATTAAAATTCGACCAGGTTTGACCCCATGAGAATTTTGTTGGCTTTTTGTTTATTGATATTTGTGATATCATTCAGTTGACTAGTTGATTTGCTTCAAATCAGTACATGGTATTTTGCCAGTAGGATTGGCCCATGCCTCACTATGCAGATGGAAGTGTGAAAGTGTGGCTGTGAATTGGAGCCATTTTCAGCTTACGAGCACATGGCATACTTTACGGTGTAAAATGGAGCTTGAAAACCGCGTGGTCGACACCCTATTTTCTTTGCCAATTTTTGTTGGTCCTTGGACTGGGCACACTGTCGGTGAGTTTCAGGACAATTGAATAACAAGTTTTTTCTTTGGTGGAGGGGGAATATTACCCATTTTGGACCACTTTTAGAGGATTTTCCTGAAGTTTGAAGCAAGTTCAGTATGGGTTATGGGGACCCTGATTTTCGTCAACAAGGCTTACATCTGTCTCGGCTTTATGACAAGAGCCTACTCTCTCAGAAAATATATAGTTCTATGGGGGTTCTCTAATAACACGGTTGCTGTTTAGCATAAAATGAACCTGCCTACTGTTTAATTTCAGATGCCATGGCCCTTCTGTAGACTGCACCCTATATGACAGAACAGGCACTTTCTCAGGTAACATTGGGCCTCAGATATCTGACTGTGGGCCTCTTATCCAGAACTAATATTGTTTATTATTTGAATTACGCCACTAAAACAATGCTATTCACACCCAACACAGGACTGGAATTAAGCAGCACAGGGGCTTGGGCTAGAAAGGGGGGAGGGGTAACTCTTAGCATGGCCAGGAAATATCTGTTAAAAGGTGTGTAGAATTGCCAACATCCATGTTGGTGTTTTATCGGGGGGAGGGAGGGAGGGGGTTCAATTGTCCCAGGAATTTTTCAAAAGTTTTAGTGTCACAGAATAATTCCTCTGGGACCATTAAAACAGCCCTACCCCCCCCCCTCCCCATAAAACCAGCATTGGAGTTGGCAATACTATACTATACACAATGTAACAGATATTCCCCTGTTAAGAGTTATCCACCCCTCCCCCCTTCAAGCCCAAGCCCCTGTGCTGGTTTCATAATTCCAGTCCTGTGTTGGGTGTGAATATCATTGTTTTGAATTGTGTTCAACATAATTGTAAACAATATTAGTACTTAATGCAAAATTTTCAGTCAGATATATTCAAATTTGACATAGCGGTCTAGCCTGACAAAATGGCGTCGCAAAAACTGTCAAAATATGAATGGGGTAGGGGGAAAGGTATCGCTCTGTTTTATCTTAATATGACTTTCAACCATTGAGTGTCATATATCATTATACTTGTACAGACCTATAGATTGAAAAGAGTAGATAAAAAAAAATCCACAAAAAGTACCCTTCACTTAAAGGCCTCAGTCCATAGTTGTGGATTTTTGGTCCCCCTCAAATTCTTTGAAATTAAAATTCCACCAGGTTTGACCCCATGAGAATTTTTGTTGGCTTTTTGTTTATTGATATTTGTGGGATATCATTCAGTTGACTAGTTGATTTTGCTTCAAATCAGTACATGGTATTTTGCCAGTAGGATTGGCTCCATGCCTCACTATGCAGATGGAAGTGTGAAAGCGGTTGGAATTGGGGCCATTTTCAGCTTACGAGCGCCATGGCATACTTTACGGTGTAAAATCGAGCTTGAAAACCGCGTGGTCGACAATCTCGCTTTCTTGCTGCTTCACTTTGTTGGTCCGGACTGGGCACACTGTCGGTGAGTTTGCATGTAATGAATACCAAGTTTTTCTTTGTGAGAGGGGGAATATTACCCATTTTGGACCAATTTTAGAGGATTTTCCTGAAGTTTGAAGCAAGTTCAGTATGGGTTATGGGGACCCTGATTTTCGTCAACAAGGCTTACATCTGTCTCGGCTTTATGACAAGAGCCTACGCTTTCAGAAAATATATAGTTCTATGGGGGTTCTCTAATAACACGGTTGCTGTTTAGCATAAAATAAACCTGCCTACTGTTTAATTTCAGATGCCATGGCCCTTCTGTAGACTGCACCCTATATGACAGAACAGGCACTTTTTCAGGTAACATTAAATTTGCATATCTGACTAAAATATTTCCATCCAGAACTAATATTGTTTATTATTTGTTGAAATGTTAATTAGCAATATTCACACTGAACACAGGATCGAAACTGCTACACAGGGGCTTGGGCCAGAAAGGGAGGGGTAACTCTATATGGCTTATAGTATCTGTTGTGGCGTGTAGAATTGCCAACATCCATGTTGGTGTTTTATCGGGGGGAGGGAGGGAGAGGGGTTCAATTGTCCCCAGGAATTTTCAAAAGTTTTAGTGTCACAGAATAATTCCTCTGGGACCATTGAAACAGCCCTACCCTCCCCATAAAACCAGCATTGAGTTGGCAATACTATAAATATACACAATGTAACAGATATTCCCTGTTAAGAGTTATCCACCCCTCCCCTTCAAGCCCAAGCCCCTGTGCTGTTTACACTCCAGTCCTGTGTTGGGTGTGAATATCATTGTTTTGAATTGTGTTCCACTCATAACTGTAAAACAATATTAGTACTGAATGCAAAATGTTCAGTCAGATATATTCAAATTTGACATAGCGGTCTAGCCTGACAAAATGGCGTCGCAAAAACTGTCAAAATATGAATGGGGTAGGGGGAAAGGTATCGCTCTGTTTTATCTTAATATGACTTTCAACCATTGAGTGTCATATATCATTATACTTGTACAGACCCATAGATTGAAAAGAGTAGATAAAAAAAAATCCACAAAAAGTACCCTTCACTTAAAGGCCTCAGTCCATAGTTGCGGATTTTTGGTCCCCCTCAAATTCTTTGAAATTAAAATTCCACCAGGTTTGACCCCATGAGAATTTTTGTTGGCTTTTTGTTTATTGATATTTGTGATATCATTCAGTTGACTAGTTGATTTGCTTCAAATCAGTACATGGTATTTTGCCAGTAGGATTGGCCCATGCCTCACTATGCAGATGGAAGTGTGAAAGTGTGGCTGTGAATTGGGGCCATTTTCAGCTTACGAGCACATGGCATACTTTACGGTGTAAAATGGAGCTTGAAAACCGCGTGGTCGACACCCTATTTTCTTTGCCAATTTTTGTTGGTCCTTGGACTGGGCACACTGTCGGTGAGTTTCAGGACAATTGAATAACAAGTTTTTTCTTTGGTGGAGGGGGAATATTACCCATTTTGGACCAATTTTAGAGGATTTTCCTGAAGTTTGAAGCAAGTTCAGTATGGGTTATGGGGACCCTGATTTTCGTCAACAAGGCTTACATCTGTCTCGGCTTTATGACAAGAGCCTACTCTTTCAGAAAATATATAGTTCTATGGGGGTTCTCTAATAACACGGTTGCTGTTTAGCATAAAATGAACCTGCCTACTGTTTAATTTCAGATGCCATGGCCCTTCTGTAGACTGCACCCTATATGACAGAACAGGCACTTTTTCAGGTAACATTAAATTTGCATATCTGACTAAAATATTTCCATCCAGAACTAATATTGTTTACTATCAAGTTGAACACAATTCAAAGCAATGCTATTCACACCCAACACAGGACTGAAATTAAGCAGCACAGGGGCTTGGGCTAGAAAGGGGGAGGGGTAACTCTTAGCATGGCCAGGAAATATCTGTTAAAAGGTGTGTAGAATTGCCAACATCCATGTTGGTGTTTTATCGGGGGAGGGAGGGAGGGGGGTTCAATTGTCCCAGGAATTTTTCAAAAGTTTTAGTGTCACAGAATAATTCCTCTGGGACCATTAAAACAGCCCTACCCCCCCTCCCCATAAAACCAGCATTGGAGTTGGCAATACTATACTATACACAATGTAACAGATATTCCCCTGTTAAGAGTTATCCACCCCTCCCCCCCTTCAAGCCCAAGCCCCTGTGCTGGTTTCATAATTCCAGTCCTGTGTTGGGTGTGAATATCATTGTTTTGAATTGTGTTCAACATAATTGTAAACAATATTAGTACTGGAATGCAAAATTTTCAGTCAGATATATTCAAATTTGACATAGCGGTCTAGCCTGACAAAATGGCGTCAAAACTGTCAAAATATGAATGGGGTAGGGGGAAAAGGCACGCCCTTTTGTTTTATCTTTAATATGACTTTCAACCATTGAGTGTCATATATCATTATACTTGTACTACACTCCATAGATTGAAAAAAGAGTAGATAAAAAAATCCATAAAAAGTACCCTTCACTTAAAGGCCTCAGTCCATAAGCAGGATTTTTGGTCCCCCTCAAATTCTTTGAAATTAAAATTCGACCAGGTTTGACCCCATGAGATTTTTTGTTGGCTTTTTGTTTATTGATATTTGTGATATCATTCAGTTGACTAGTTGATTTGCTTCAAATCAGTACATGGTATTTTGCCAGTAGGATTGGCCCATGCCTCACTATGCAGATGGAAGTGTGAAAGTGTGGTTGTGAATTGGGGCCATTTTCAGCTTACGAGCACATGGCATACTTTACGGTGTAAAATCGAGCTTGAAAACCGCGTGGTCGACACCCTATTTTCTTTGCCAATTTTTGTTGGTCCTTGGACTGGGCACACTGTCGGTGAGTTTCAGGACAATTGAATAACAAGTTTTTTCTTTGGTGGAGGGGGAATATTACCCATTTTGGACCAATTTTAGAGGATTTTCCTGAAGTTTGAAGCAAGTTCAGTATGGGTTATGGGGACCCGGATTTTCGTCAACAAGGCTTACATCTGTCTCGGCTTTATGACAAGAGCCTACTCTTTCAGAAAATATATAGTTCTATGGGGGTTCTCTAATAACACGGTTGCTGTTTAGCATAAAATGAACCTGCCTACTGTTTAATTTCAGATGCCATGGCCCTTCTGTAGACTGCACCCTATATGACAGAACAGGCACTTTTTCAGGTAACATTAAATTTGCATATCTGACTAAAATATTTCCATCCAGAACTAATATTGTTTACTATCAAGTTGAACACAATTCAAAGCAATGCTATTCACACCCAACACAGGACTGAAATTAAGCAGCACAGGGGCTTGGGCTAGAAAGGGGGGAGGGGTAACTCTTAGCATGGCCAGGAAATATCTGTTAAAAGGGGTGTAGAATTGCCAACATCCATGTTGGTGTTTTATCGGGGGGAGGGAGGGGGGTCTAATTGTCCCAGGAATTTTTCAAAAGTTTTAGTGTCACAGAATACCTCTGGGACCATTAAAACAGCTCCTACTTCCCCCCATAAACCAGCATTGAGTTGGCAAATAATATACTATACACAATGTAACAGATATTCCCTGTTAAGAGTTATCCACCCCTCCCCCTTCTAGCCCAAGCCTCGTGCTGGTTTCAGTAATTCCAGTCCTGTGTTGGGTGAAGATTGTTTCTTGAATTGTGTCTCAACATAATTGTAAACAATATTAGTACTGGAATGCAAAATTAGTCAGATATATTCAAATTTGACATAGCGGGCTAGCCTGACAAAATGGCGTCGCAAAAACTGTCAAAATATGAATGGGGTAGGGGGAAAGGTATCGCTCTGTTTTATCTTAATATGACTTTCAACCATTGAGTGTCATATATCATTATACTTGTACAGACCCATAGATTGAAAAGAGTAGATAAAAAAAAATCCACAAAAAGTACCCTTCACTTAAATGACAGAACAGGCACTTTCTCAGGTAACATTAAATTTGCATATCTGACTAAAAAATTTCCATCCAGAACTAATATTGTTTACTATCAAGTTGAACACAATTCAAACAATGCTATTCACACCCAACACAGGACTGAAATTATTAAAGCAGCACAGGGGCTTGGGCTAGAAAGGGGGGAGGGGTAACTCTTAGCATGGCCAGGAAATATCTGTTAAAAGGTGTGTAGAATTGCCAACATCCATGTTGGTGTTTTATCGGGGGGAGGGAGGGGGGTTCAATTGTCCCAGGAATTTTTCAAAAGTTTTAGTGTCACAGAATAATTCCTCTGGGACCATTAAAACAGCCCTACCCCCCCTCCCCATAAAACCAGCATTGGAGTTGGCAATACTATACTATACACAATGTAACAGATATTCCCCTGTTAAGAGTTATCCACTCCTCCCCCCCTTCAAGCCCAAGCCCCTGTGCTGGTTTCATAATTCCAGTCCTGTGTTGGGTGTGAATATCATTGTTTTGAATTGTGTTCAACATAATTGTAAACAATATTAGTACTGAATGCAAAATTTTCAGTCAGATATATTCAAATTTGACATAGCGGTCTAGCCTGACAAAATGGCGTCGCAAAAACTGTCAAAATATGAATGGGGTAGGGGGAAAGGTATCGCTCTGTTTTATCTTAATATGACTTTCAACCATTGAGTGTCATATATCATTATACTTGTACAGACCCATAGATTGAAAAGAGTAGATAAAAAAAAATCCACAAAAAGTACCCTTCACTTAAAGGCCTCAGTCCATAGTTGCGGATTTTTGGTCCCCCTCAAATTCTTTGAAATTAAAATTCCACCAGGTTTGACCCCATGAGAATTTTTGTTGGCTTTTTGTTTATTGATATTTGTGATATCATTCAGTTGACTAGTTGATTTGCTTCAAATCAGTACATGGTATTTTGCCAGTAGGATTGGCCCATGCCTCACTATGCAGATGGAAGTGTGAAAGTGTGGCTGTGAATTGGGGCCATTTTCAGCTTACGAGCACATGGCATACTTTACGGTGTAAAATCGAGCTTGAAAACCGCGTGGTCGACACCCTATTTTCTTTGCCAATTTTTGTTGGTCCTTGGACTGGGCACACTGTCGGTGAGTTTCAGGACAATTGAATAACAAGTTTTTTCTTTGGTGGAGGGGGAATATTACCCATTTTGGACCAATTTTAGAGGATTTTCCTGAAGTTTGAAGCAAGTTCAGTATGGGTTATGGGGACCCTGATTTTCGTCAACAAGGCTTACATCTGTCTCGGCTTTATGACAAGAGCCTACTCTTTCAGAAAATATATAGTTCTATGGGGGTTCTCTAATAACACGGTTGCTGTTTAGCATAAAATGAACCTGCCTACTGTTTAATTTCAGATGCCATGGCCCTTCTGTAGACTGCACCCTTAGTGACGAAAATTGGGCGATGCGAAGAAGTTAAAAACAATGGCGGTATATAATGTCTCGCAGAATCTCGTCAGGCTCACACCGAGACATACATTCAACGTGAGCACGCGGCGGCGCCTTTGATGTCGGGGTATGTTTCATATCCCTTCTATACTCGTCCCAGGTATAAATGATTGTGGTAGCCTGCGAGAACAAGGTGGAAACTCCATAGATTACGGAAAACCATTGATGGTTGATCATACAGATGGCTAAATTTAGTCGTTTCATAGGGACATTGGCACGCTAAGTTACAGGTATAGCTCTATAATACGGGGGGGGAGGGGGTTATTATCTCTCCCTGAATCATCGCCGCTCTTTAAGGTCGGAGACATGAAAATGTGCTTTCAGTAAGTAATGTCCACTTTTACCGACGGTGCCTGCAAATATTTCCAAAGATAGGTTGAGAAACTCCTCCAGACTATTTCTTTGAAAAATTATTTATTATGGAGAATATCTGTTTAAATTTCCACATATAACCGATGGTTATTGATTACGAGGGCCTTCGGTACTTTCCGGAAGTTCCTGGCACCACAGCGTCCCTAGTTGTACAAGGGAGATAAAACCTTTTCTGACTAAGGCTATACCGGCACGACAAATGTACCTATTACAGGTGGAAGTGGACCACGTAAATATTATTTTTATTCATTGAACTATGGAGCTGAAAATTATAACACTATACCCTTGGGTCAACTTTATCAGAAATTGTAAAACAGTCCAAGATGACTGCTTCATTTACGTTAAAGTGGCGTCAGTTTCAAAACAGGCATTTTTTGGTCGATTTTTCGGGCAGAATTTCCGAATATATCATTTTTGTTTGTTTTTTTTCAGCGCAAAAACTGCATAATAAATTAATAAATAATATTCTAATGTCAAATATAATAGTTTTTGCTCACTTTTCTTCTTTGAAGGCAGGAAAAGAGGTGTTCGGTTCGACCGTATTTTTTTCCTTAGTGTGTTGCGTTTATAAACCGAAAATATAATTTCCTCTCGTTCACTTGAAAAGTTATTAGCTCGAGAGAGAAAATACTGAATTTTCATATTCTCAATTTTCACCGAGAAGAGACTTGTCAAAAAAATATTACGAGTATTAGAAAATAAGCATTTGTTTGTTTTTGCAATTTTTGGCGATATTCTTGAAGGGAATTCCCTTCATATATAAAATATGACACCTTTAACCAAAACGAGCCCTACATATCGAAATGCGGTGCGTTTGGTCCAAAATGATACTGAAAAATCGTTTTGGTTAAAGGTGTCATATTTTCATAAAACTGAAATATGTCAAAATGCTTGTAATGCTCTGAAAGGGTGTCGTTCACCGCCATTCAGCACATGATTTCTCAAGCCGATAATCGTAAACAGCTGCTTGGCCGAATGGTTACAGTGTCGGACTACAGATTAAAAGAAACGCAATATTTTGGTTCGAATCCCCAAATCCCTGAAAAAATATTTTCATTTTTTCCTTTCTTCTCCCATCTTCAGTTTGGACTTTAAAGTGCAAAAGTGACGTGAAATGAAAGACAGCGAACCCCTAACGCACATAATCCCTTATTTTCTTATAATTCGTGAATAGAATTGCACACAAACAACTCCACACACACAGTCAGACCACTTGTTCAGTGTTTGAATATTCTGACGATCCAGCAGAGAAAAAAAATAATTGTTACACATACATAGTTTTGTCTTAGGGCAGCGGAAAGTTGTAACTATGAATTGAAAAGTTATAAAGTTGAACTTGTCTTATATCAAGGCTTTATTAAGGAAATGACCCTCAACAAGTGGTGACGCTTGCTTTCCCAAGTGATAATGCATGTGCCAATATGGTTTGTTTGTTTGTTTGGGGTTTTTTTTGCAGTTACTTCCTTAATTATTGTTCGCTGAACTTTTTGCAGTGATTATTTTTTTTCAGTTTTCGAGTTGGTTTATATATTAATATAGCTGATTATTGTTCGTAAATATCTGGGTCGTTCATGAAAATACTAATGGTAACCGTATGAGAATATGAACCAGAATTTCCCATTAGACTGGCCTCGCCTGCTGGACAAAGAGTTGGGGAATACCTGAGCATTACGTCACAATTTACCGGCCGGCTCGGAGCGAGACAATAGAACAACAGAGAGCGACTCTGAAGGGAAAAATATCCATCTAAGGCGAACACCTCCTTTGAACAAAAATGACGAAAACATAACTTTTCTAGTACCCATATTTCCTCGTTGTCCTCTGATCTGGGAATGACGCAAATAGGCTCAAATGACTCCAATATCATAATCTACAAAGTCATGGAGAATCAGCCCTCATTTTTTGAAAATTTGTTAGGGGGCGCTGGGGGGTGAGGGGGGGGGGGGTGGCATAATCCCCTCCTTCCCAGATCTGTTAGGGTAAATGTTTGCTAATATTGATATGTCATCTTTATGTACGTACATGTCCATCGAGATAACTGTCGGGATCAACGATATTTCTCACTACAAAAGTACCTTTTCAGGTAAAAGTGGCCAACCAGGGTCCGCGGGCTCTCCGGGCGAAAAGGGGGACAAAGGTAGGAATTGCTTCCTTCACTCAATCCATATTAAATTGCAACGATTAAAAGAATTTGGGCTTTTGTTTTGTCATGACATGTGTATCAATTTGTTCTTTTTTCACGCGAGAAACTGTTTCCATACTATTCTCTTTTAATTTTTTAACTTTAACTATGCCCGGTCCGTCCGGTCCGTCCGGTCCGTCAGGTGGTCGATTGCGTTATGATTATAGTTATGACGTGAAACTGAAATCCTCCGTATGTGCTATTTCCTGAAAAAGGGGTCTAAATCAAGTCATTTAAACACACAAACAGATTTGGACCAAACAGATTTTCCAACGGTGGAGATATAATGCCACCCCGCATGACCATGTTAAATGGTGTTTTGGTCTGATGCTAGGGGACCAAAATGTTTGTTTAAAATGTTTGTTCAAAATGTTTGTTTAAATGACTCGATTTAGACACTTTTTCACGAAATAGCACATGATGCGGATTTCAATTTCAAGTCATACCTATTTTCATAACGCACTCGAGCTAAAACTTTCACACGGTGTGTACAAATATTTTCTCTTGCCGTTACATTAAAACACAACTATTTTTATGACATTATGATGCTTCATAATCTTCACATGAACGGCTGCAATAAAAGCGCGACTGAGATCCTAAGGCTACGTCCGAGAATCCACCGTATTCTCGGGACTGACTGTTAGGAGCGAGGGATGCTTTCCTGTATAGTCATAAGGGTGCTCTTTATTCGCCAGACGTCGTCAATTTTTCCCAACTCTTGCATATATCGATTTTTCGATTATAACCGCACCACGTTTAGGCCAAAATGCCGCCTAATCCTACCATCTCCTTTGCGGAGTGTTTGATTCAACGTGTAACAAGCCCGTTCTTCAAAGGCATTTACCTGAATATAATCCATGTTATGAATCATAAATCCTTTAATGGGAAGCATAACATTCATTACACCGATAACTATAAATGCTCGTGGTCGCCTGCGAGAACAACGTGGAAACTGCATAGATTGCGGATAACAATCGATGGTTGATAATAAAGATTGGTAAACTTTGTCGCTTCATGGGGACATTGAAATGCTAAGTTACGGTTATCGCTCTATTCAGGAAGTGTATTATCTTCCCTGAATCATCGTCGCCCTTTACGGTCGAAGGTATAAAAACGTGCTTTTATTAAGTAATGATCTCGGGTTCACCTTTACCAAAGGTTCTGTAAGTATTTCCACTGATAGATTGAGAAACTCTTCCAGGCTATTCGTTTGAAAACAAAAACTACTTCGTTATGGAGCATATCTGTCTTCCATTTTTAAATACAACCGATAGTTCTGACATACATTTTAATTTAATATTCATGAATAATTGAATAGTTAATTACTTAAACTTATTTTAAGGGCAATCGGCACTTACCGGAAGTTCCCTGCACCACAGCGCCCCTAGTTGGGCATTGGAGATAAAACTTTTCCATATAAGGCTATACCGGTAGCATTTACCATAACTGTACCTATTACAGGTACAAGTGGCCAACCAGGATCATCATGCCTTGCTGGGTGGCCAGGCAAAACAGTAGACAAAGAGGATAAATGTATGATATTCACTCATAACAAAATTAAAGGTCTGTTACATCAGAGGGATGGAGAAACAGGGCCAGTGATTGGTCGAGACGATGAGATACGACAATGAATGTTCACCCATCGTCCTTTGCTTCACATCAGGGTTCCAATGTCCTGGATTTACGGCGATCATTTATGGTTGATAACATTGATGTTACATCGTTTCGTATAAACATAACTTCGAGAACAACGGTATCTTTCACTACAACTTTACTTTTTCAGGAGAAAGCGGTCAACCAGGGCCTGCCGGCCCTTCGGGCGAAAAAGGTGACAAAGGTAGGAATGTTGCACCCTTCACACAATCCATAGTAAATTGCAACGCAATAATCAGAACATGGATCCTTCTATGTCAATAACAATGTCACCAATTGTCACACAGATTGGCCCCAATGTTTACTGACCGAAGCATTGTTAATAACCATCGCTCCATGTCAAAATACAGGATCAGAACCGGCCATCACTAGATAACCCTTCAGATCCCCATTCCAATAATATGCACACAAAAAAAACTAGGAAATCCTACGGCGGGAAGTGGCACTGACTAACTCCGTTAGATTATAAAATCGTGTGTGCTTGGTGCTGTGACGTACGTGTGTATCGAAAGGTTCATCTTTTCATGCGAGAATCTATTTCTACATTCTCTCACAATCCCTAGTGGCAGGGTGTCGGAGATATGGTGTCTACCGGAGAATCCGCCCGCTTCCTCTCAGATATTGGTATTACCCATGGTGGATGGGTGTCGGAGTTAATGTTTCTATCATAGACCCGGTCTGCTCTCCCTCTAATATTAACGTTATTGTGCGTAGTGGCTGGGTGTCCGATATATTGTGTCTACCGGAGACTCCACCCACTCCACCTTAACGTTTGGCTTTAACCGTGGTAGCTGTTTGTCGGAATTTCAACCTTGGTCAACCAGAGAATGCAAAAGCAATCTGATTGGCCTAATCTCGGAGCCTATTGTTCGACCGATTTTGAAATTATTTGGTCCTGGGCTTTCTTTGGAGAAACACTCAATATATGACAGATAACCAGTAATTTAGGCAAACTACCTAGGAAGTTGAGAACGAAATGTGCGAAAAATACACAAAAATTGCCAAAGCAAGAAATTAGAATATGCAAAATGGATGAATAGCTAAACAAGACAAAATATACCAGCTTTGTATTTATTTATTTTTTCACGGGGCGATATAGGCCCGTAGGGACTAATGGTCCTGTCTTGTAGCCAGAAAATATTGAGCACCAGCTCTGTGTCTTGCTAACACAGCAAAAGATAGAGTTCTTACACGACAAGAAAGAGGTCTGAAACTTCCTTCTTTAGAGTGTCCAGGTTTCTGTGTTTTTAATGTTCGCGTATAGTTGCAGGTCTGATATGTTTAAGTTACATTTCCATTTATCTAATTTTATGCGTGTTTTCGTTCATTTTTCAGTGGCACTACTTTCGTGCTCAAAATATGTCGTCTGCTAAACCACAGATTTTGAGAGGCGCATGTTGAGTGATTTTGTGGGACTAACTCATTCTCATTAGAAAGCGTGTTTGGGCAGTAATTTAGTATTAAATAATACCAGTATAAGTGTAATTCATTGTAGAAAACAATGGGATATTTCACTTTGCCTGTATTCATTTACATTTTCATGAAATATGTGTGTTGAGTTACAGTTTGGAATTTTCGCCATTTAAGCTTACCCCTCAAGACCCTCTGCATTATCTTTTTATAGTAAGTTTCTAAAATCCAGTGGTGGTCAAATCATTTACGTAATAATTTCCCTGTATTCAGAAATGTTTTCTTTCCATTCTACTTCTGAAATATTCATGGAATGTTGCAAGCATTTCCCCCTGATCTACAGAAAGAGCTCTGCATATCACAGTTTTGAATCTGTAAGGTGACAGGAGAGATAACCAAATATAACTGTAATATACTAGGGAGGAGGTACATGAAACAATATGATGCCATAAGAGGATGCATCACAGCATAGCTCCAGTCCATCTAACCATGAGGATTTTACATTGTATCTCAATACTCATTTTTACCCCTCTGCCAATTTTGGCCATGGGGTATTGTCGTCTTGTACATTCGTCTGTTCGTACGTCAGTACGTGAGCGAGATAGACGGAAAACGGTTCCACTGAAGAATTCCAAATTTGGTATGCTTATTTACCTAATCAAGGATCAGAAGCCTATTGAATTGGGACCTGATTGGGTGGAAACCTTGGCGGCCATCTTCAATTTTATGCAAAATGGATAATGATCCATATCTCGGAAACCATTCAACTGTCCGATACGAAAGTTGGTATACATCATCGATACATCAAGCAACTTTCAATGAATTACCAAACCGGCTTTTCTGATTAGCTGGAAATCCTGGAGGCCATCTTTAATTTATGCAAAATCGATAATGATACATATCTCTGTTACCATTCAATTGTTTTATATGAAAGCTGGTATACATCATCGATGCATACAGATACTTTAAATCGGGACCTGATTGACTGAAAACCTTGGCGGCCATCTTTAATTTATGCAAAAACTTTAATGATATATATCTCTGATATCATTTAAGTGTTCTATACCGAACTTGGTATACAGCATCGATGTATCAAGAGACTTGCAATGAATAACCACATCAGTTCCTCTGAGTGGAGAGAAGGATGGGCGGCCATCTTTAATTTATGCAAAACCATTAATGATCTCGTTCTCTGATACCGTTCAAGTGCTCGATGTAAAATTTGGTATACATTATCGATGCATCAAGAGACTTAGGACAAATGACAGTTCTGGTTTCTCTGATTGGGCGGAAACCTTGGCGGCCATCTTTAATTTATGCAAAATCTTTAATAATGTATATCTCTACCATTTCAGTGTTCTATATGAAGCTTGGTATACAGCATCAATGTATCAAGAGACTTGCAATTAATAACCACATCAGTTCCTCTGAGTGGCGGGAAGGATGAGCGGCCATCTTTAATTTATGCGAAATCATTAATGATCTCTATCTCTGATACCGTTTAAATGCTCGATGTAAAATTTGGTATACATCATTGATGCATCAAGAAACTTATGTAATGAAAACCGGTTTCTCTGATTGGACGGAAACCTTGGGGTCATTCCTAATTGCAAAATTTTTGATAATCTGTATATTTGTGACTTGACTGCTTGGTGTTCCTGACATCTTGGTTCAAATTGAATACATTATGAATGTACCCAGAGCCGAGGGGTTTTCAGATGCGCAGCTTCGTATTGTTGTTTACTGCTGAAGGATATGCTTTCGATTATCTGAAAAAAGTGAAATTTTTTACAAATATTGGTAACATGCAGTGACATTATTTTATCATTTCATCAGGTTGGTTTCATAATAAATGTCTGTCCCAGCGTTTTTTTTTTTTAATATATATATATGTGTACAATTACACTAATGCACTAGAGATCCTTGTTGAGAGGAATGTGTGAGACTACAAGTATGGCTCTTGCCATGATATGGAACATCAAAGAGTTAGTGGAATTATTCCAACAGCCTATTTTACATTTAGATAGCCCCGTTTCAGTGCCTAAGGCTCTAGGGGGTTTTTTGAGACAAATTAAAAAGTTTGGTGAGAGGAGCGACCATAATGCCCGATCGTGACCCAAGAGAGCTAAGAAATAGATTATTGAGAAATACTATCTATCCGGATCGAGTTTCCACAAATGACAATTGATTATGAGCTACAATTCTCTGAAAATATGACCCCGATTATAGGAAGCTAAGAAATTCTACTTTAGCGACGATCAGTCCTAGTCTCAAAACGCCAACCTGATAATATGAATCATTTTAAACTGACCATTATTATTTTTAAAAATGTGTATGTTACAGTATAATTTTAAATATATATTACATATGTGGTATAGTACAGTTCAAGTTAGTTTT
Organism: Hanleya hanleyi; assembly: GCA_036873755.1. NCBI lineage: Eukaryota > Metazoa > Mollusca > Polyplacophora > Lepidopleurida > Hanleyidae > Hanleya > Hanleya hanleyi. The sequence goes on from JAVTVY010014304.1 coordinate 16,460, forward strand.
TTATATATATATATATATGGTATAGTACAGTTCAGGTTATGTATCGATTACGAATTCAGTTTGTTTACTATGGCCTTGTCATTTCCAGGTGAACGAGGTCTGGAAGGATTGCAAGGTCCGTCCGGTCCACGAGGTGGCCAAGGGGACAAAGGGGGCACAGGTAAGCTGTAAAGTCTCCAGCCAATCACGTCTGCAACCATTCATTTAAAACAAAACACCAACCTGCTAATATGATCATTCTAATCTAACCAATATTGTTTAAAAATATATATATGATATAGTACAGTTCATGCTATGTATCGATTACGTATTCGGTTTGTTTATAGTCCGTGAGCTACTAGGGGTCATCTTGCACCCCCCCCCCCCCCCACTACAGACCGAAACTATGTATGTATTTTAGGACATGTCAAATAAGAAACAACTTGTTAACAGTCGATAAACTGGGACTCACTACCACTTTACTCACTTTGAAATTACCCCTATGTTAAAAAGTACAATTTTTGTGACAATGGGGGGTAGGGTTACAAGAATAGCCCTATCTTCCATAATTATTATCCAAACTTTATAATGTTGGTCACATATTATTCAGCATTGATTGCTGCATCAAATATTTACAAGATTCTATTAGTATTTGTTGGATATGACCTCACACAGGGACCATACAAACAACAGTAGGAGTAGTAGCGAAAGCGGGCGTTTTGGAGTGCGTGAGGCGTGTTTGAGCAATTGAGGGACCATTCTTGGTCCGAATGCGTCGTGTGAGGTGTCAAAGTGAAGCCCGCGGTGTGTAGACCACGACGTAAGAGATGTCCACGTCATCTGTGACGTCATTGGTGACGTCATCAGTAGGAGTAGTAGCTAAAGTGGGCATTTTGAGGGTGTGAAGGAAGCTGTTTAAGGGTAGAGATGGGCCATCCGTGGTCCAAATGGACCGTGTGTGGTGTCATCTTGTAGCTCTCTGCATGTAGATGACGAATGGTATGGTTTTTGTTGAAAGTCGCATCGAGCTACTCATGCGCAGTTGGGCAGTAGTAAGGAAAGATGTCATTTTGGGAGTGGGCGATGACATGTTTGGGCAATCAAGGGACCCATGTTTGGTCCAAATGGACCGGTTCGGGTATCCTAGTGAAGCTCTCGTGGGGTAGAGTCAGACTGGCATGGTTTTTATTGGAAGTCGCACCAATTTGCGCATGCGCAGTTGGGGTGTAGTAAAGTGGTCATTCTGGAGGTGCGCAGGTGTATATTTGAGAGATTGAAGTTCTATATCTCATCCAAAGATGGAGTGTTGGGTGTCATCTTGAAGCTCTTGTGGTGTAGACCGCGACTTGAGGGAGTTCCTTGTCATCTGTGACGTCATTGATGATGTCATCAGTACAAGTGGTAGCGAAAGCGGCCATTTTAGCGGTGCGTAGGGGTGCGTTTGAGAGACGGAGGGACCATTCTTGGTCCGAATGGTCCGTGTGGGGTTTCGTAGTGAAGGGATCGTAGTGTCATCGAACGCATCCTGGTGTATCTTATGCTCTACGGGCTATAGGATACAGGGTGCACCACAGGTACGTGCGCATGCCTGCGATGACGTCATTCTCTAGCTCCAAAACCTCCAAGTTCCGACTCCAAGAGCTCTGAGCTCCAAGAGCTCAGACTTCAAGAGCTACGAGCTCCAAGTTCTCATCCAATCCATCCCACAGCTCTGAGCTCTGTAGTTTCTCAAATGGCTCTATGCTACTGCCAGACTGCGCAGAATGATGATGCTAGGCTACACATCAGTCCAATCCGACGCTACCTCACAAACCCTTCACTACGAAATCCCACTCGACCCATTCGGACCACGGATGGTTCACCTCGAGGCTAAAATTCCATTCCAGTGCCCCTTTTCCACTCTTTAATGTCTGTGCATGCTAGCCATATCCCCTACTTCTATGACACACCAGACCAGTCGGACGCTGTTCCACGAAAGCTTCGATATCATACCCCACACGTCCCATTCGGGCCAAGAATGGTCCCTCAGTCTCCGATTTTTATATTTTCGGGACAAATCCTAATTTTACATACACCCACTCACCCACCCTGCCTCTTTCGGCAGGTCCCGATAAGCCGGGGACCGATATTAGCCCCTCTAGACCTGGTTGATAAGGGTTTCCCCTATTTTAGGGGTAAAGTCCGTGTTCCGCTTTTTATATTTTCGGGACAAATTCTAATTTTACATACACCCGCTCACACACCCTGCCTCTGTCGGCAGGCCCCAATAAGCCGGGGTCGATATTAGCCCCTCTAGACCAGGTTGATAAGGGTTTTCCCTATTTTAGGGGTAAAGTCCGCGTTCCGCTTTTTATATTTTCGGGACAAATCCTAATTTTACATACACCCACTCACCCACCCCGCCTCTGTCGGCAGGCCCCGATAAACCGGGGACCGATATTATCCCCTCTAGACCTGGTTGATAAGGGTTTCCCCTATTTTATGGGTAAAGTCCATGTTTCGCTTTTTTCATATTTTCGAAACAAATCCTAATTTTAAATGCGCCCACCCATGACGTGATCGCCCCGGAGGAGCGCTTCACTTTGCCACCTCCCACGACCCATTTGGATCACTTGAGGCCGACGAATGAACGCTTCAAGTGCGGGTGGCGAAAACCATTCAACGCTTAAAGGGCGGGCGCTTCAACGCTTCAAATGCAGGCTATAGGATGCGTTGTCTTCCCTTAGTATACAGTTGGTGCTGCAATACAATCGTCCTACGGGATATATATCGAGTTGTCGCCCCTTATCATACATTGTGGCGCTACGGGACATGACACCTTATTATACGGGCTGATGACGTCACTCCCATAAGGGGAGTTCCTTCAAACTTCCAGGATCCAGAATGACGTCATCAGTTTGTGTAATCCACCCCACCGGCCTGCAGTCACGAACACACACATACACACACACACACACACTGATGACGTCACCGTATGACGTCACTGCCACCGTGACCCCTGGGTCACTTCTCGAAAAAAAAATTGTCGGCAGTGACGTCTTTCGAAAGTCACGTGACCGGAAGTCGCGACTGCGCTGGCGAGCCCACGCCCAAGCGCCTCAAAACTCCTAGGCAATTTAACATTTTCCTATTACTTGAGTTGTCTCATTAATATACAGCTGGGACTGCGAGATATGACAGCTCATTATACAGGCTCTTGTGCGGGTCACTATTTGTAATGTTGTCTGTTTCGACTTTTGATTACTGAATTCAAATTTTCAAAATTGAAGTGCAGGTTATTCAACGGCGGGTGAAAAAAACTGGAAAAGTTCAAGTTGGCATATCAAATGCCTTACCACAACTCTAGCGAAAACTATTTCTGAGGATCACAAAAACAGTGGCGGACATCTCGTTTCAACGCTTTCACTTATACACACTCGCTTCCCCATATCTACATTTTCATTACTTTGTATGGTCTGAAATTGGCCGATTTCGGGAACATTTTATCATGGTAATTTCAACGCTTTTACGCTCTTTTGCAGCATTAGCTCCGAAAATGAAATGATATAATCAGAACATGGTTTTAGAACAGATTATAGCGGATATCCGTGAACTGTTCTTGAGGTTTAGTGGCTTTTCACAAATACAGTCGAAAAACTTGAATTCGGGGTGGGCACAGCAATTCAATAAATCACTGTCTGGCTTGGAGTTATATTCTAGCCGCCCATCATGATGTTCCAATTTTCAAATCCGCATTCCTGCTCTATATTAGGTGTTTTCATGACTACACCTTTGGGTGCAGCCTCTATACAGGATTAGGCGCATTTCCACAGTTAGACGCAAATTTTCTACACGATTGGGCGTAACACATAATTAGGCGCAAAATGATTTCCACGAATAAGCGCGTTTTCACGATTTGACGCATATTTCTTACACGAATAGGCACATTTCCACAATTAGGAGCAAATCTCCTACACGAATAGGCGCATTTCCACAATTAGGAGCAATTTTTCTACACGATTAGGCGCAACACGGAATTAGGCACAAGATGGTTCATATGATTAGGAGCAGTTGCATGATTAAACGCAGCCTCCTTACACGATTAGGCGCATTTACACAAATAGGCGCAAATTCCGTACACGATTAGGCGCATCTCCACCACCAAACGCAAATTTCGTACACGATGAGGCGCAGTTCCAGCATTAAGCGCAAATTTTCTACACGATTAGGCGCAACACGTTATTAGGCGCAACAGCCATTTTAGACTCAGAGACCGGAAAAAAACATCATTATGTCCAGAGTATTTGCCAAATATGTAATACAAACCTTCAACAGTAGGGTCAGTTCGAGCCTCTGTTGAGCCATGTAAAATCCTACACTTATCCATGTATACTGTTACTGGCCTTAGCCAATGTGATTTTTGTTTGCGCCAATACACGAATCTGAATCTGAATCGGTCAACAGAGACTAAATACTGTGGCATGGATAGGTTATTCATCCCAAGAACTGGAAAGATAGCTAGTGACATTTGTAGAATGCTAGCAGAAGTACTCCCCGCAGATGCCTGGAGTTAAATGTTACTGCCAGAGTAATCAGAAAGATACAGTATGTCATGCGGTGAACCTGAATCATTCACTGACTAACACTGTTTAAGCAGCTAACTTATGAGTAACATCAAATTGGGGACAAGTTGATGGTTGTTGTATCCTGCCTTGGTTACCGGAGATCACCCAGAACGAGTATGGTTGGCGCTAGTGGACAATCCTATGACTAAATCGACCAATCGTAATACATTTCCTAAACCGCGGATTACATTCATTTAGCCCTGGGACTGAACGATTTAGCCCTCGGGCTTGAATATTTAACCCCTCAGACTGACTGAATTATAGGATTATTTAACCCGCGGACTAAAAGCATTTAATCCTAGGTCTAATTCGATTCAGTTAGGGCTAAATTGACCAATTGTGATACATTTCCTAAACCTCGGGTTATATATATTTAGCTCTCGGACTGAACGATTTAGCCCTCGGGCTTGAATATTTAACCCTCGGAGCGATTGAATCAATCCTCGAACTGAATGATTTAACCCGCGGACTAGATGATTTAGTCCGGCAGCTGGATTATTTAGCCCGAGCGCTAGATTGTCCAATCAATTGTGCGTTTCTAGACCGCATATTAATCAAGAGCAAGATTAAAAGATGGCCACGTGGTTTAAAGTTCATTTGAACGTGGTTCATTTGATCCTTGCATATTTGTTCGGCTGTCAGTCTCAGACCCCAAATGACTGCCCGTTGTCAAGTAATAACACCTTGACATGATAACAGTAAAGTGTAAACACATACTGAATTCATGGGTTAAATCCTGCTTGTGTTTGCTTTGCATTGAGAGCAGCTGGATAAGCTATAATCGGTTTTACGGCGGTAATCTGCTCCCTTATAGGCTTTAATGTACCAGGCCTGGTAGTCATACAGCACTATATTTACACAAAGATTTTTGATAGCGTGGTCAAACCAATTCTTTTATATAATTTCGAAATTTGGGCTGTTGGGATATTCATAAATGTTCCCCAATTGAAAGCGTTCATATCACGTTTTGCAAGTTTACTCTTGGGGTGAACAGAAAGGCATGTAATACTGCTGTACGGGCAGAATTGTTCAGAATTCCCATGGCACTACAAGCCAAGATTAACGGGAATACTGGTGTAGGCACAATTGATTGGACAATCCAGACCTCAGGCTAAATAATCCAGCCCCCGTGATAAATCATCTAGTCCGCGGGTTAAATCATCTAGTCCGCGGGTTACACCATTCAGTCCGAGGATTGAATCTATCACTTCGGAGGTTAATCGTTTCGTACGAGAGCTAAATGTATATAACCCGAGGTTTAGGAAATGTATTATAATTGGTCAATTTAGCCCTAAGTGACTCGAATTAGACCTAGGGTTAAGTGCATTTAGTCCGCGGGCTAAATCATCTAGTCCGCGGGTTAAATCATCTAGTCCGCGGGTTAAATCATTCGGTCCAGGACTGGATCAAATCGACCCGAGGGCTAAATAATTTAGTCCGATAACTACATGAATATAATCCGGGGTTTAGAAAATTTATTACAATTGGTCGATTTAGCTCTAGGATTAAATCGAATTAACCCGAGGGCTATTTGTGAAATTTTGTCTACTGGCGCCAACCATAAACGAGACTCGTGTTGACGAGAAACCGACGACATTTTACCCTAAGTTTTAACAGCTGTGATATTAATTCCTAAATGAACAACTATTATTGATAACGTTCATCATTATCTTGCAGTTGTCCCGGCCAGAGATGGCAGTAAGATAAAACAAGAGATACATTGTCAGGGTCTCAGATGTTTCCTCGGGTGAGATTGGAGTTCGACAATGTTGTAGCCTATCCTCCACGTTATTCAATATATTTATCGATGACATCAGTGAACAATTTGACTGTAAATGTTGCCTAATAGATCTGTATGGCTGTAAAATATCACACTTATTATTCGCTGATGATCTTGTGTTACTCTCTGAATCTCCAGAAGGATTACAAATCTGTCTTGATAAGCTTGAGCGGTACTGTACAAACAACTGCTTAACAGTTAACCTTGTCATATCAAAAGTGGTGGTTTTCAAAAAAGGTCCATCAGCCACTGCTAAGAAGTGGCTTTTATGTACATTGCTTAACAACATTGAAGGTAAAAATGTTCCGGTGAAGATAGGATGCCATCTTTATTAGTCCCTCATCAAACCTATTCTGTTGTATGGATCTGAGGTTTGGGGAGCGGATATTCTTTTGTACAAGAATTTAGATACTATATCGATAGAGAAAACCCAGCTGAAATACCGCAAACGTCTCCTCCAAGTCCATAAATCCACTCATAACTGGGGTGTACGGGGTGAAGTTGGTATATTTCCATTGCAATATGATGTAATACTACGGTCAGTCAATTTTTATCATTATATTGCAGCTCTACCAGATAGACTTACATTTCATGCTCTCCAAGAGCAAAAACAACTTTGTAAGAGAGGAGTTGGATGGTTGTATAATTTGACTTCTTATTTATCCAACAGGCTTAGTGTGAACTTAGACAATACAGATTGTCGTCAGACTATATCATCTCTTGAAGTATTATTCCAGAACCATTTTAGGGCTTCACTACAGGACAATCATTCTCAACTAGGATCTAATAAAATGAGATCATTTCGGCTATTCAAAACAGAAGTGAGATTTGAACCGTATTTGGCTTTATGCAAAAATTCAGCATACCGCAAGTCCTTTACCAAGCTTAGACTCAGTAATCACAAGCTTAAAATTGAGACTGGAAGGCATACTAGACCTCCAACTCCAGCTCATCAACGTCTATGTAATAGTTGTAATACTGTGGAAGATGAGATACATTTTGTGTTGAAATGTAATAGACATAATGCAGAAAGGGTATTACTAATACAGCATATGGAACACAAATACCCTCATTTCATTTCAATTTATTCCTCAGTTAACGCGATAAAAATTACATAAATAAAAATTTCGAAAAATCAGTCAGAATATTCGACCAAGAATGCATTTTCCTGCAAGAATGACGGCACTGTAACGTCACCAAAGCAGCCATCTTAGATATTTTGCATTTTGGGTAGGGCGATACTCGGGAGATATCTGGTGGCAAATTATATCTCCCTAAACCCAAGGGTAAGGAAAATATTCAGATATTGATCAAATTAATCACATTCCTATAATATGAGTTATTTTGTCCTGTGGTTGCCATGGACACGAGGTGTTTTATCAAGATGCTCAAAGGTGCCAGGTGGACACCCTTCGGTTTCCTTATCTGCATTTTCCATAGATGTCAAAACCGTTAAAGCCTATTGTGGGACCTCTAGCGCAAGGTTCGGCCAAAAAAACCTAGTTGGCTGCCGGACTAATAGACTCGCAGGGCCGGGGGGGTTACCAAACGTTCTGTGTTATTTCCGGAAGGGCAAAAAAGGGAAAGCTGAACCTCCGTGACTTTATAGTTTATCATATTGGAGTTCTTTTTAGCCTATTTGCATACCCCCCAGCAGAAGATCGTGGGTAACTTCAAGCTGGCCGCGCCACGTGGGGTACCAAAAAGTATTGTTTTTGTCAAATTTCTTCAAAATGTCTGCTTTTACGCGATGGAAAAAGTGGGCAAAAACTATTTTATTTCACATCATATTATTAATTATTAATATTCACTAATTTCTGCGGAAAAATTGCATAAGTAGAATATTTGGAAAATCTGACAGAAAAATCGACAAAAAATGCCGTTTTTGAAAATGACGTCGTTGGTAGAGCTTGACCCAAGGGTATAGTGTGGTAAGTTTCAGCCCCATAGCTCATGGGGTAAGGGCATTTCGCCCCTCTCAGTGACAATTTCCGATATCGGGTGCATTTCCGGATGAATTGTCCCCGAATCAATTTCCGATATCGGAAATTGAAGGTCATCAATTTCCGATATCGGAAATTTTAATTCCCATATCGGAAATTTTAATTCCGATATCGGGAATTGAATTACCGATATCGGAAGTTCTCGAATAAAAAGCACTTTGGCTTGCCATATACAGCACATATAGGTTATGATTATTGAATATTTCACCCATTTGTATGGGTATTACACAGAGAGTGGAGAAGATGCCCCGTCACACCATACACCACAAAGAACATTCTAGAACATTCCATGGGTTCTTAGCACACAGGACTTACCACTGCTGATAGGTTAATGTGTTTTCTTTCTTCAGCATATAATGTCAGTTAAACGGAACCAACGTTCTACCTAACAATCTTATCTGCCATACTGGCCGAATGCTGACAACGTGTCGTTGGTAGAGCTTGACCTAAGGGTATAGTGTGGTAAGTTTCAGCCTCATAGCTCATGGAGTAAGGGCATTTCGCCCCCCTCAGTGACAATTTCCGATATCGATAATTGAATTTCCGATATCGGGAATTGTCCCCGAATTTCCGATATCGGAAATTGCAATTCCCGATATCGAGAATTCAATTTCCGATATCGGAAATTTTAATTCCCATATCGGAAATTTTAATTCCGATTTCGGAAATTTTAATTCCGATATCGGGAATTGAATTTCCGTTATCGGAAATTCTCGAATAAAAAGCACTTTGGCTTGCCATATACAGCACATATAGGTTATGATTATTGAATATTTCACCCATTTGTATGGGTATTACACAGAGAGTTGAGAAGATGCCCCGTCACACCATACACCACAAAGAACATTCTAGAACATTCCATGGGTTCTTACCACGCAGGACTTACCACTGCTGATAGGTTAATGTCTTTTCTTTCTTCAGCATACAATGTCAGTTAAACGGAACCAACGTTCTACATAACAATCTTATCTACCATACTGGTCGAATGCTGACAAATCTTAAGCTGTAACCATGGTAACTGAAGTTCTCTGTGTGTACTCATTATTCTATAGGGCACAGAATAAAATACATCTAAAGAATGCCGGTGGGCCTGCACAAAATCCACGATATACATAGAGTAGGGGGTGGGGCGTGTAATGTGCTAGTACCTTTGAAAGACAACCCACCCATGGCCCTCTGTTGTCATGTCGCACCAGGCCTGGACTGTTTTACCACCATTCACCAGTTCATATACCCCATCAAGATTCAATATTCAAGAGATTCAAGATTTTATTGTACGAAGCACCCATCAGGGTAGAGTACAAACATGAGAACAATAAACAAACAACAAACAGAATTAGCATTAGATCTACATGAATGTGGTGGGTTCAATTTCTGTCAACTCTCAGGCTCTCGGAAAACCAAAAATGTATTGTTTTACATATTATAGGAGTTAACTCGTCATCTTCAAGAGACATGATAAATATAAACTTGTCAGTAGCCGGAATGTGATTAATTTGATCAATATCTGAATATTTTCCTTACCCTTGGGTTTAGGGAGATATAATTTGCCACCAGATATCTCCCGAGTATCGCCCTACCCAAAAATGCAAAATATCTAAGATGGCTGCTTTGGTGACGTTACAGTGCCGTCATTCTTGCAGGAAAATGCATTCTTGGTCGAATATTCTGACTGATTTTTCGAAATTTTTATTTATGTAATTTTTATCGCGTTAACTGAGGAATAAATTAAAGAATAGTTATGTGATATGAAATAAAATTATTTTGGCCACTTTTACCTCACAGAAATATAAAAAAATCTAGAAGAAAAATTGCCGAGATACCATTTTTGTTGCGCCCATGTGGCCGCCATCTTCAATTTACTCACGAAGCTTTGTTCGGAGGGTATTGCTAGGTCTAAAGCTACTCCCACGTGATACGCTAGAACGCCTGGAATGTAAACTCTCAATGTTTCTTTATTTTGGAGCATCAGGGAGAAGTGGACTCAAAGTAGGGTGAAAGGAAGGGGCAAAATCTCACGCCCCATCTCAACGTTTATGTGTATGGACCGTTATGGAGTCAATCGCTACCCGTACATGTAAACAGAACCAAAAGAGTGCCGCTATTGCCTTCCTACAGATGTTTTGGACTGATTTATCAATTTCATATCAATACAATTTTCTACAAATATCCTGAGGACTATATTAGAAAATAAAAATGTTTTTGAAGTAAAAAAATTCTGGAAACTTCTATGCCAGAAAAGCCGACAACTGCTAAAATGCAGTCGCCATAGTAGGTTGGCGTATGATATCTTGCTCGAAGTGGTTTACAGGGGCGTCACTAGGAATCCAAAAGGGGGGCGGGGGGGGTGCCAATGTTTTCAATTTCCAATGGCGGATGCAGTGAAAATTCATAGTGATTTACACAAAGCTAAAATAAGGAAATCCTGTCAGACCAACAGGGGAGGGTCAAAGGGCCGCTTAGGCGCCGGAAGTTTCGGGGTCCTAGGTTGCTGGAGATCCCCCCCCCCCCCTTCCGTAGATCCGCCCTTGATTTCCCATTTTTCACCATCTCAGGAATGCGCACCAAGGGCGCACGTTTTTAGGGGGTCTGGGCGCTGGAAAATTATTAACTTTTCACGGTTTTTTTGCTGCATTTTAGCGTATTTTAATGCTAAACTAAGATTTTATATCTTACATAATTGTCATATTTCCAATCTACGGACAACAAGTGGGGTGCGTCCGCACCACACGCACCATTGGTAGCGACGCCCTTATTTTGCAAATAGGCTAAAATGATGTTGACAGGACAAGCACCCCACCCCCCCACACAAAGTGTTAGCTCCCAATGTTTTTATGACCGGGAAAGAATCGCTAAGGCACAAGGACGAATGAAAAGGCTCCTAGTCACTTACATGCATTTCTGAATCGCTAGTTTGGTTCTTTCAGTTATTATGCATGTGGATCACTCGAGCTGCTTGTTGATAAGACAATCACAGCAAAGTATAACTATTTTTCCAAAACGAAATAGTCTTAGACGCACATACATGTTTAGGTACCCGCTTTTCTCTAGTAAGCGATAACACACAATGGTGAAAAGCGGCATTACCCTGGAGGCCGATGATATTCTGACGGTACTTTGAAGTAAAACAAATGTTATACCCTTGGGTCAAGCTCTACCAACAACGTCATTTTCAAAAACGGCATTTTTTGTCGATTTTTCTGTCAGATTTTCCGAATATTCTACTTATGCAATTTCTCCGCAGAAACTGCATGATAAATTAGTGAATATTAATATGATGTGAAATAAAATAGTTTTTGCCCACTTTTCATCGCGTAAAAGCAGACATTTTGAAGAAATTTGACAAAAACAACACTTTTTTGGTACCCCACGTGGCGCGGCCATCTTGAAGCTACCCACGATCTTCTGCTCGGTGGGTTATGCAAATAGGCTAAAAAAGACTCCAATATGATAAACTATGAAGTCACGGAGGTTCAGCTTTCCATTTTTTGCCCTTCCGGAAATAACCTTTGATAAGGGGGGCCATTTTGCATCCCCCCCGGCCCTGGTAGGGTTAATACGAGTCTATTATTCCGTCAGCCAACTAGGTTTTTTGGCCGAACCTTGCGCTAGAGGTCCCACAATAGGCTTTAACGGTTTTGACATCTATGAAACATGCAGATAAGGAAACCGAAGGGTGTCCACCTGGCACCTTTGAGCATTTTGATAAAACACCTCGTGTCCATGACAACTACAGGACAAAATAACTCATATTATAGGAATGTGAATAATTTAATCAATATCTGAATATTTTCCTTACCCTTGGGTTTAGGGAGATATAATTTGCCACCAGATATCTCCGAGTATCGCCCTACCCAAAAATGCAAAATATCTAAGATGGCTGCTCTGGTTACGTCACAGTGCCGTCATTTTTGCAGGAAAATGCATTTTTGGTCGAATATTCTGACTGATTTTTCGAAATTTTTATTTATGTAATTTTTATCGCGTTAACTGAGGAATAAATTAAAGAATAATTATGTGATATGAAATAAAATTATTTTGGCCACTTTTACCTCACAGAAATAAAAAAAAATCTAGAAGAAAAATTGCCGAGATACCATTTTTGTTGCGCTCATATGGCCGCCATCTTCAATTTACTCACGAAGCTTTGTTCGAAGAGTATTGCTAGTAGGTCTAAAGCTATACTCCCACGTGATACTCTAGAACGCCTGGAATGTAAACTCTCAATGTTTCTTTATTCTGGAGCATCAGGGAGAAGTGGACTCAAAGTAGGGTGAGGGGAAGGGGCAAAATCTCACGCCCCATCTCAACGTTTATGTGTATGGACCGTTATGGAGTCAATCGCTACCCGTACATGTAAACAGAACCAAAAGAGTGCCGCTATTGCCTTCCTACAGATGTTTTGGACTGATTTATCAATTTCATATCAATACAATTTTCTACAAATATCCTGAGGACTATATATTAAAAAATAAAAAATAATTTCTGGACACTTCTATGCCAGAAAAGCCGACAACTGCTAAACTGCAGTCGCCATAGTAGGTTGACGTATGATATCTTGCTCGAAGTGGTTTACAGGGGCGTCACTAGGATTCCAAAAGGGGAGGCGGGGGGGGGGGGCGTCGTGCGAATGTTTTCAATTTCCAATGGCGGATGCAGTGAAAGTTCATAGTGATTTACACAAAGCTAAAATAAGGAAATCCTGTCAGACCAGGGTCCTTGATTTGCTGGAGATCCCCCTCCCCTTCCGTTCCGCCCTTGATTTTTCCATTTCCTGCATCATTCAATGCACCAAGGGCGCTGCCTGGTACTGGGCGCTGAAATTAATAACTTTTTTACGCTTTCCTGCATTTTAGCGTATTTTATTAATGCTAAACTAAGATTTTATATCTTGTCATATTTCCAACCAGCTTCTACCGGACAACAAGTGGGGTGCGTTCGCACCACACGCACCTACCAAGCGACGCCCTTGTTTCAAATAGGCTAAAATGATGTTGATGACAGGACAATCACCCCCCCCCACACACACAAAGTGTTAGCTCCCAATGTTTTTATGACCGGGAAAGAATCGCTAAGGCACAAGGACGAATGAAAAGGCTCCTAGTCACTTACATGCATTTCTGAATCGCTAGTTTGGTTCTTTCAGTTATTATGCATGTGGATCACTCGAGCTGCTTGTTGATAAGACAATCACAGCAAAGTATAACTCTTTTTTCAAAACGAAATAGTCTTAGACGCACATACATGTTTAGGTACCCGCTTTTCTCTAGTAAGCGATAACACACAATGGTGAAAAAGCGGCATTACCCTGGAGGCCGATGATATTCTGACGGTACTTTGAAGTTAAAAAAATATTATACCCTTGGGTCAAGCTCTTCCAACGACGTCATTTTCAAAAACGGCATTTTTTGTCGATTTTTCTGTCAGATTTTCCGAATATTCTACTTATGCAATTTCTCCGCAGAAACTGCATGATAAATTAGTGAATATTAATATGATGTGAAATAAAATAGTTTTTGCCCACTTTTCATCGCGTAAAAGCAGACATTTTGAAGAAATATGACAAAAACAACACTTTTTTGATACCGAGTATCGCCCTACCCATAAATGCAAAATATCTAAGATGGCTGCTTCGGTGACGTCACAGTGCCGTCATTTTTGCAGGAAAATGCATTTTTGGTCGAATATTCTGACAGATTTTTCGAAATTTTTATTTATGTAATTTTTATCGCGTTAACTGAGGAATAAATTAAAGAATAATTATGCGATATGAAATAAAATTATTTTGGCCACTTTTACCTCACAGAAATAAAAAAAAATCTAGAAGAAAAATTGCCGAGATACTATTTTTGTTGCGCCCATATGGCCGCCATCTTCAATTTACTCACGAAGCTTTGTTCGGAGGGTATTGCTATATAGGTCTAAAGCTACTCCCACGTGATACGCTATAACGCCTGGAATGTAAACTCTCAATGTTTCTTTATTCTGGGGCATCAGGGAGAAGTGGACTCAAAGTAGGGTGAGGGGAAGGGGCAAAATCTCAAACCCCATCTCAACGTTAATGTGTATGGACCGTTATGGAGTCAATCGCTACCCGTACATGTAAACAGAACCAAAAGAGTGCCGCTATTGCCTTCTTATAGATGTTTTGGACTGATTTATCAATTTCATATCAATACAATTTCTACAAATAACCTGAGGACTATATTAGAAAATAAAAATGTTTTTGAAGTGAAAACATTCTGGACACTTCTATGCCAGAAAAGCCGACAACTGCTAAAATGCAGTCGCCATAGTAGGTTGACGTATGATATCTTGCTGGAAGTGATTTACAGGGGCGTCACTAGGATTCCAAAAGGGGAGGGGGGGAGTGCGAATGTTTTCAATTTCCAATGGCGGATGCAGTGAAAGTTCATAGTGATTTACACAAAGCTAAAATAAGGAAATCCTGTCAGATCAACAGGGGAGGGTCAAGGGGCCGCTTAGACGCCGGAAGTTTCGGGGTCCTAGGTTGCTGGAGATCCCCCTTCCGTAGATCGCGCTTGATTTCCCATTTTCACCATCCCAGGAATGCGCACCAAGGGCGCACGTTTTAGGGGGTCTGGGCGCTGGAATATTATTACCTTTTTACGCTTTTTTATGCATTTTAGCGTATTTTAATGCTAAACTAAGATTTTACAACATGGCGGCACCTGCATACACGGGAGTTTGTGTGCTCTGATTCCTATTTTGGATTTCGTCGCCCCAGAGAATGAATTCTTCACAATATACTGGACAGGGATATGACTAAATACCAATGTGACTGGTGAGTCATCTACAACAATAATATACAGGTACTTTTGATACATATTTCCCAACTTCAATTTGTGCGAACTGTATAGGCCGATTTTAGGAATGAGTGATACAGAAATGGCTGGTGTCAACATGGGTGAGAGCTCAGACGAAGTTCTATGATCGATACAGAAATCGGCGAACACTCTTGTAGATAAATTTGAGGGATTGGAAACAAATATGAGTACCATAAAAAATGATCTATATGGCGCAGAAGGACTTGAGAATAGAATCCAGCATATAGCGGGACAATCTGAGGAAAATGTGGGCGAGCTGGAAATAATGCGCAAAGAAAATGGAAATTTGAAAGAGGAGCTTGCAACTTGATAGGAAAGTAGATATACAAAGTGCCCAAATTATAGATTTGAAATCGAGGGGAATGAGAAATAACATGATCATAATTCAAAACATCCCTGAAAGCCAAGGAGAAGATTTGATTCAAGCTTGTTTGAGCATATTTAAAAACGACCTTGGACTTAGTGACCCCGACTTGAAAAATTTGCAGGTTGAACGAGTGCACCGAATTGGGACGTATTCCACACAACGAAATACCCACGGCAATTAATTTCGGGTCATTCAAACAAAAAGAAAATGTACTGCACAAAGCCCAGGATCGGAAAAACAAACTCCAGAGCGTAGTATTCACAATTCCCTGAAGAAATACGCGAGAAACGCCGCCGCTCGTTTGAAGTCCACAATGACTACACGGAGAAAGGAGTCGTTACAAAAGTCGCTTTTGGTAAGCTAATTTTCAACAATGGGACTGTGTATCGAGAACGGGTGAAGATTCCGCGCGCCGAAGATCTTTTGGAAGAACGCGAGCAGACGGTAGACGACATGAACATTGAAACAGGTGATCGCGTGGAAGACAGCGGGACAACGTACTTGTCAACAGCCACCAGTGTCGAATCAATTAACGAGGTGCGGAGATTTACCCGGCAGGTCAGGAAAGACCCACAGCACGCGAGATCAGCGAACAACACCGTCGTCTATCGATACCGGGACAAAGACGACAAAGTTCATGAAGGATATGACGACGGGGGAAATACAGGTACGGGAAACAGAGTGTTGAAATGGTTGAAGGAGAACGATATTAGTGGTATGGCCATACTAGTTACGGTGATGGGTCCTGCACAATATCTCGGTTGGAAGCGATACCAGCTAGCCTTACAATCAGCGAGGAGTGGGGTAGTCAGGTGATTTTGAAAGAGTCACTGTGGTTGTTCATGTGTAAGTTCTACCTGTACTCTAGGCCTTGATGAAGTCAAATTAAAGCTGATATACATCGGGCCTTACATACTAGTCTTTTATGTTAATTGCCGTCATTTACATCTGACGACGATACAGCTCACCAATCTCCAATGTACGAGTTGTCACAGCGAAACAGCTCACCAATTACCAGTATACGAGTTGTCAGAGCATTTCCATCATAGCTCTCTAGATTTGTATCTAATACCGCTTATGCCGGTGCTGGGGGCCGTGTGGTCATATCATTCAAGTTGCCACATGAACAGGTACAATAAAAGCGTACCTGAGATACAACACATATCTCGAATCGTTAGATTCTTGGTATGTGCTTTAGAATAGGTTTACCAGAAGACTATTCTGTGAAGTCATGTGACGCAGTCAGTATGTCGGCACCTCTTCCCACTTCCCTTATATGTGTTGTAATTCCACAGAGTGACAGCAGGGCAAGGCAGGGATCAGAAGTCCTGAAAAAGTGATAGGACATTTGACATTGCAAGATGGAGGATAAAATAAGGTACACATTTTATAGGCATGAAATGGAACAATTCCATCAAATTGCTTCACTTATCAGCATTCAAGGGCTTAAATAACGTCCTAAGATTCAATTTAGACCAAAATTTGATGTAAAATCTTGAAGAAATAAGTCAGTGATCCCAATGAAAATAACCCAAAATAAGCTAAATTTAACAAATGGCCTACCAGTTCAGCTGGCTCTGTATTGTAATGTAGGTCATGTACTGCATCATGGTATTTTCATCTCATCAATATTCATCACCTGCATCGTATTTAGCCATGATCAAGTACATTTTCTCAACTCTTCAGTGGCTCTGTATTATAACAACCACATCTTCGAATTGCTACTGGGCTTCAGCCACAACGGTTTCTAAGGCGCATGTTGAAAAGTGGACCCCGCATGACCTCTTATTAAATATGCCCTACTTGATTTAGGCTTTGAAGATTTGATTTCTGGAGTTTTATTCTGGAAGACGGAGGTATCCCAGCAGCCTTTGCGGCGGCCCCTAACAACTATGGCGTGGGCTAAAGCAAGGCATAGCGACGTATTCACTTAGCCCAGGCAGACCGCGCTTCTCGCCGTTAAATCGTATTTCCTCGACGTTTGCGGCTGGTAATCATTTGGAATCGATAATATATTATTAATAAAGTAACATTTAGCACCTGAAAGGATCAATTGTGTGGTAAAGACTCCAGGAAAGGGTAATAAACAGCTCTATATAACCCACAACAGTGATCTACATGGAGCTAACCCAGCCGTTACCATACGGTTATAAGCCACGGATACATACTCCTCCATGCTGATGTTAATCATTTAATAAGTCAATCACTGAATATGGATAATTAACAGCTTTATGGGGGGGGGGGGGAGAATTAAAACAGATTATCCGTGCTATATGCCGACAATGACGGTGTTGCCGCTGTGTTAACCCCATGATTTTAACGGCTGGGTTAGCGCCCTGTAGATCACTGTTGTGGGTTATTTAGAGCTGTTTATTACCCTTTCCTGGAGTCTTTACCACACAATTGATCCTTTCAGCTGCTAAATGTTACTTTATTAATAATATATTATCGATTCCAAATGATTACCAGCCGCAAACGTCGAGGAAAGACGATTTAACGGCGAGAAGCGCGGTCTGCCTGGGCTAAGTGAATACGTCGCTATGCCTTGCTTTAGCCCACGCCATAGTTGTTAGGGGCCGCCGCAAAGGCTGCTGGGATACCTCCGTCTTCCAGAATGAGAACGGATTTGTAACTTGGGCTAATACTTATTGTCAATCTGCTTCAATGTTCTTATCTGAATGGCGAAGGTACAAAATCAATTACAGGACACAGAAATACGCTTGTTTCAAGCAAAAACTTACGTGGAAATGAGATCCAAGTTTTGACAACTTCGAAAGTGACTGCCGGAGTGGTCTCCCTTGTCAGTCACGTGATGACGACACAAGCATGGCGGGCGCCAGAAGTCAGATATGGGTGAGAAATCTCTAGGGAATATTTATTCACACACGCATTATTCCGTCAATCACATCGCACACAATTATGACGCATTATATTTTACCCTGTTTTTCCAACTTTATTCACGTCTTTACACCTATATAAGTCTGCCATATTCAACTGAACTGAAGACAAAAGACCCATTGTTTTTGGCCTAAATCTGTTGTTGTTGTAAATCTTTCAAATGCTCAATCCACACATTTCGTGACGTCATCCGACTACCCCACGAGGAGTGCCATTTCTAAATTACAAGGATAAACGCGGACCGGTAATGTATATCTTGACTTCTTCGCTAATCTGCAAGGGGACGACAAATAAACTGAGTTGATTCAACATGTAACTCTGCTTATACCACGAACACAATATCAGTATACTGTATATGGATAATCGTCTGATGACACCAGCACTTGTCATCCATTGCCTATACTATCATATTGTTATCATACTGTTATCATATCTATGCAAATATCGCGAGCATAGTGCGACATAATCCTTTCAACAGATTTGGAATAACATTTGGCAAAACACAATAAATGCGCCATGTATTATATTTGATGAAATTACAAGCGTCTAGTCCGTCATTCATAATCCAGCCGTCGTCCATTAGAGAATATCCGCGTCCATAATCCAAAGACCTATTCCATTTCCATATAACAGTATTAGCACCAAATTCAAAAAGACAAAAGTATACATAAACATAGGCTTGCTTCCTGCAAGAGAGAAGCGGTCAACAGTCAAGATAAAATATATATTTGTATATAGATTGAATGAGTCGTGTATACAATACATACTGGAGCTGATGTCCTGTAAATATAACCAAGGAATATCATTGCCAAGATTGTAAATTCATTGAATTAGTACAGTAGGGTAATTTGCTATATATGCTAAAGCTATAATAGAACAATAGGCTATTATCTTGGTAAATTGCACCTAGGTGACTTACGTTTTGTTGCAATATCAATGTATATGTTTATATATGAAGGTATATAAAGAAAACTTGTGGACAATGATTGATGAATTTATATAAGATATTACTCAGTTTCAAAATGTATATGATTAATATAATGGACATAATACATAAGATAAATTAAATAAGCTCAATAGAATGATAAACCATTTTGCGAATTCCAAGGTAAATGTGATTATATGAGAGATGATTAAAGTATTTTGTAAATTATACACACAGATATAAATTAGATAGCAGTTGAATAATATAAGTTAATTCGAAAGAAATTTTTGTATTTCATATAATCAAAAAACCACAGTATGCTCCCAGGCTCCTACGAGTATACAAGGCGCGATAAAAGGTCAAGGTCAATTGTGTTTATGTAAGAAAATACACACAACAAAGGCGATTTATCGGGCCTACACATTTTGTATAGTATATGGAACATAATCTGTATAAATTTTATATATCAAATATATCGTCAGGAGATCAGTATCATACTGACTCATTTAGGAATAAATTCATTTACATAAAACCAAAACAATGATCTCAGATTCAACTGATTAGTATGCACAATCTACTATTTTAGCGGTTAGCAATATCGAACGCATGTTGTTAAAGAATATTTTGGTTATCAAATGGACTATAGACTATGTACATGTTTATGTGACAAGTCACACATTAATAGCAAGAACATATATTTTAAGTATTTCGAATTGATCTATATATAGGCTATAGTGAGAACACGTTGGCATTTTTGAATACGATATTTGATGTTGTTGAAGATTTGGTATAAAAAAATAACTTAGATCTCTGGGGACGAAAATCCCAATAATGGCAGGCCAGGGAGCGAGCCACTGGGAATTTTTATTTTATTCTTTTTCCATTCTTTGTACATGTATTTTGATTGTTACTCGTCTTGACACAACTGTTTTCTGTTTATATGCATGCACTTACATCCATCTAATGCAGTCACGAAAAAGATATTTGGCATCAAAAGGTTCATATCTTCCCGATGTTTTCTTTTGTAGAACTAGTTATGTGCTTATCTATAAACATTGGTATGTAAATTCATTATGCCATTCTACCTATAGGAGACCATCCTGCCTTAAAATAAGTATTAATACGTTCATTGGTGTCATTGAGCCATCTCTGCGGCCTTATTACGGATTGCGCTTCCCACCATCTGCTGTTAAACACTTGAAATGTGTAAAGTTTGTCCTGTTTATTAAGTCCAAATATGGCGGAAACTGTTAATATTGCATCAATGAACTGTCAAGGATTAGCTGACATCAATAAAAGGCGCGATGTTTTTCACTACTTCAAAAAGAAGAAATACTCTATAATTTGTCTGCAGGACACTCACACCGATAAATACTCTGAAAATCTAATTAAGAATGACTGGGGAATGGATGCCTGGGCGAGTCCCTTCAGGTCTAACGCGCGAGGAGTGATAATCTTATTCAACAAAAATGTTGATTATAAAATACATAAAATAGAAATAGATCCTGATGGTAACTATTTGATCATCAGCCTTAATATCTATGAGACACCTGTCACCCTAGTAAATATCTATGCACCCAACACAGATAAACCTAGTTTTTTTAATAAAGTGAATTCAATTATAAAAGAGATAGGGAATCCGTCTACTATTATCTGTGGTGACTGGAATTTAGTACTTAATCCCGACATGGATACTGAAAATTACAAGAATGTAAATCATCCACAAGCTCGAAAAGTGGTCCTCCAACAAATTAATGACAACGAATATATAGATGTATGGAGACTAATGCATGAACATGAACGACGATATACGTGGAGAAGAAAAAACCCTCGTCAACAAGCTAGATTAGATTTTTTCTCACATCATCTGACATTTTTAATATCACTACTGAAGCAGATATCAAACCGGGTTCCAAAACTGACCATTCTATAATTATCTTGAAATGCAAGTTTACAAATAGCGAGAGAGGCAAATCCTACTGGAAATTTAACTGTTCATTACTTAAAGATATGAACTACTTAAACTTGATAAAAACAGAGATTACAACCCCCATTAATGAATACGCCTTACCAGTTTACAATCATAACGCCCTTTCAAATATCGACCGAGCAAAGATACAATTCATAATTGACGATACCCTTTTCTTAGAAATACTTTTAATGAAAATTAGAGGAGAATCTATCAAATATGCATCACAAAAGAAGAAAGAGAAGGTGAAAGAGGAAAAGGATTTAGAAAAACAAATTGAATCATTAGAACGGGAGATAGAACAAGATTTTTCTAGCATAAATATTGAAAAGTTGAATGATTTAGGAGATGCAAAGGCAAATTTGGAAAATATTCGAAATGAAAATATAAAAGGAATTATTACTAGAACAAAAGCCCAATGGGCAGATATGGGTGAAAAACCAACAAAGAATTTCTTGGGCTTGGAAAAAACGAACTATACAAATAAGGTTATTGCGAAATTAATATTAGATAATGGGGAGGAAATATTTGACAACCGGAACATTCTAAATGAACAACAGGCAGGTATATAGGAGAAAATGTAAGATTAGTTGATCTTATGTTCTCTACAAAAAATGAAGACATCCCAGGACTACTATTACTAATAGACTTTGAAAAGGCGTTTGATTCTGTGTCATGGACATTTATTGACGAAGTTTTGAAAAAATACAAATTTGGCACGTCCATTAGACATTGGATTAAAACTTTTTACACTGATATCCGTACTTGTGTTGTCCAGAATGGTCACTTGTCAGATTTTTTTCATAATTCGCGTGGCTGTAGACAGGGTGACCACATATCGCCATATTTATTTCTGCTATGTGCAGAGATATTGGGAATTATGATAAGAACAGATAAAAAAGTTAAAGGTATAACGATGGGGGGGTGTAGAATATAAAATTACTCAATATGCGGACGATACTCAGCTAACTCTTGACGGTTCTGTCTCTTCTCTCCAACGTTCAATAGACATATTACAGCTTTTCTATAAAATAACTGGATTGAAAATTAATATCGATAAAACAAAAGCAATCTGGATCGGTTCGCTGACAGGATCGGAAATAAGGCTATGTCAGGATGTAAAATTGGACTGGGTTACAGATTTTAATATGCTCGGTGTGGAATTATCGTCCACAAATTTTAATGAAATTTGGAAAATCAACTATCTGGCAAAACTAGACAATCTCAAAAAAAATTAAGCAGATGGAGGATACGCAATTTGTCACTCTTAGGAAAGATCACAGTGATAAAATCAATGGCTTTGTCAAAGTTAACTTACCTCTTTCTTGCCTTGCCAAACCCACCCGATGATTTTGTTCGTGAGCTAAATTCGATTTTATATGGAATGGAGGAAATGATAGAATAAAGAGAGACATTTTAACAAAAGACTACAAACAAGGGGGTTTGAGGATGGTGAATATCAAATATTACATACATAGTCTAAAAATTACATGGATCAAACGCCTTCTCTTTCAGAATAAAAAAATGGCAAAATATAATAAACAGTAAGTTGGGAGATGCTCGAATTTGGAGCATGGGTGATGAAAATTTGAGAATGGTTATCGAAAACATTTCAAACCTTTTTTGGAAAGACACATTCTTAGCGTGGAAGCAACTGTGTTCCAAACTTATTCCAGAATCTGTTGCAGATATTTTGGATGAACCCTTATGGCTCAATAGCAGATTAAGACAATCGATTTTTATCAAGGACTGGGACAAAAATGGTATTAAATATGTACGTGACCTGGTCAATTTCCAGGAGGAATTTTTAGATTTTGCAGAACTAAAAAGAAAATATTGCATAAAAGGAACATTTTTGGATCATACGCGTTTATTAAAAATAATCCCAATACATTGACTAAAAGCTTTTCAACAACGAACATTTATTTACCGGTCTTGGGCATCGACAAAAGGTTTCTGATAAGGCAGGAAAGAGGCGGTAGAATTTTTTATGATGTACTAAATAATACAAACGATAAAGTTGAGTTCAAATGCAGCGAAAAATGGAACGATATTCTGAAACCGTGTCCGGATATTGATTGGAGAAAAATATATACAAATAATTTTAAAAGCACCCAGGAAACAAAACTTCTTAATTTTCAATACAACACACTACACAGAATTTTATGTACAAATTTGTTCTTATATAACATAGGAAAACGAAATGACAATCTTTGTTCTTACTGCAATATAGAAAAAGAAAGTATAGAACATCTGTTGATTTATTGTCCAAAAGTTAAGAAACTGTGGTCTGATTTGCAGAGATGGCTGAATGACACAGCAAAAATTAGGTTTGATCTGACAAATGAAAAAATAATATGTGGCTGGGATAGGCAGCAGTACCTGTTGAATACCCTGATGCTGATTACGAAAAGATATATCTATACTAATAAATTCAAAAACTCAACACTTCATATTAATATCTTAGTTCATAAGTTTCAAGATCAATATAAAATCGAAAAGTTTATCGCAAATACTACATTTACGACGGAAAAATTCTTTAATAAATGGCATATTCTGGAAAACTACTTCAGAGCTTAACGCACACAGCTTGGGTTACAACTGGTTGGCTAGGTTACTTGACACATGTGGCGCTTATGATCAAAATTGTGCTTATACAACAGCAAGTGAATTTTTTTCAAGCGAGTACTTAGATTATGTATGTAAATTATATTTTTTATGTATTTACTGTTAAATATAATATATGTATAATGGTACATGTTGTAACAGAATTGGAAAAAGATGAATAAAAAAAGAAAAAGATTTTATATCTTACATAATTGTCATATTTCCAATCTACGAACAAAAAAGGGGTGCGTTCGCACCACACGCATCATTGGTAGCGACGCCCTTGTTTTGCGAATAGGCTAAAATGATGTTGATGTTGACAGGACAAGCACCATTTGTGAGTTTTGTGGACGACAGACGTAAGAAAGGGCCGTATTGACCATTAAGAAGTATGTTGAAACTTACAAGGTACATCACACGCCTTACCTGCATGGGAGCGACTTATATCCAGGTAAAATCAAAACAATATCCCAAACCAAATAGAAGATAGGCCTATGCTGTTTCATAACCCGGAGAAACCGAGTGTATGAGGGTCCCGAATTAACATTATCCACATTTCATTCTATCATTTGTTTTGTTTTAAACTTATTTTATTGTCCTTAATAGGCAATGGGATTGTGGACAAGTTATTTCAACTTATGAACCTATACATAGCAATAATTTGGCAGCTGGACAGTTAATGTATAAAATAGTATACAAATAGATAAATAATATTAGACTTTGTAAGGGTTTACCGGTACATGTTACACTGTAAATGGTGTTTCTGGCAGGAGGAAAAAATGGAGATGAAAGGGGTGATGGGGGTGGTATGCCGTAGAATAATCATACACGCTCGAGCATGTGTTGGACCCCAGTATCCGTGATCAACTCAGTCAAATCTTCCACTATCTCCTATGAATTTTTGAACGGCTTGGAAAATTTTAACATTGATCTCAGGCGACAATGAATCGTTCCCCCAAAGGATGTCCCGGGTAGAAATTGGAGTTGGTAGGTTATCAACCATTACATCCCTAATTTCTTGATATTTGTGACAATGGAAGAAAAATGTTGGGCATCCTCTGAGGGGTCTCCACAATCACAACTCGCATTAGTGACCATATTAAACCGGGACAAGTCAGAGTTTAATTGGCTGCAGTTATGTCTCATCTGTGTTTTTATTGTATTGAATTTTCTAGTTCCCACAGAATAGTATTTCGGTACACATTTAAGTTGTCTACCTTCAGCACTATTTCTTGTTTCAGTATCAGTATTGTTCCAAAGTTGTATAGCTGAAATGATGAAAGAATTTTTAAAGATGTTGAGTCTGGTTCTGGGGATCACGTAGTTAAGATTATTTCTCAGGTTATAAGGCGTCATCTCCCCAACTAAGGGCGTGATCAAATTGCAAACATATTCGGGAGCCTCGTCGTTATAAATTTTTTGCATGATTTTCATTTTCATTTTTTCCCTTCTTTTTCCCATCCAGTTTCGGAATAGATTGACTCTTTTTTGCGAACATTGGCAGGCCAGTGACGATTCGCCCGGCGGATAATTGGATTTTTTCTAATTTTTCTGAATCGGTCAATGAACAGCCGTCCCAAACAACCGAGGCATATTTCATGATTGGTCTCACAAAGCTCAGATAGACCTGTACTAAAGCATTTCTGCTAAGCTTGAGCTTAAGTTTTCGCATTAATCCAATTGCTTAGTGGCTGTTTCAATAATATGATCGATATGAGTTCCCCATTTACAATCATCTTGCAAGAATACACCCAGGTGTCGATGGAAATTTGATACTTGGAGTAAAGTTCCGTCAAAAAAAATTTCAGGTTGGTTTAGCAAATTTCTATTACTGAATAAGAGTAAAATTGTTTTAAGGGCGTTAAACTGTAAGAGCCATTGCTTGGACCATTCGAGTAAGACTTTCATGTCATGATTCATAGTCAGTTCAATTTCGGTAATGTCTACAGATTTACAATGTAGAGACGAGTCATCAGCGAAAAGTCGGGTTATACTTGTAATTTTGTCCGCTATATCATTAATATATATAAGAAATAACAGGAGACCTAATTACAAGCGTCTAGTCCGTCATTCATAATCCAGCCGTCGTCCATTAGAGAATATCCGCGTCCATAATCCAAAGACCTATTCCATATTCCATATAACAGTATTAGCACCAAATTCAAAAAGACAATCATTGCATACATAAACATAGGCTTGTTTCCTGCAAGAGAGAAGCGGTCAACAGTTTTCAATGATGCCGGCAAGACATCATGATGTTCCAAAAATATCAAATCCGTATCGCTGATCAGTATTCTTAATCCATAATATTCGTTGTAAGGTCGTCATCTAAAGAATGATGTATCTCAGTCACAGTCACGCTTTGATTGTAACTGTTCATATGAGTACCATGAGGATCTTGAAGTACATGGGTTCATACGGAGCCTTGAGGAACTCCAGCATTAGTGGTACGAATATTTGAAGACGTATTCCCAACAGATTTCCTGGTATGACAATGATTTAGTATCCCTGGTAAGAGATAAAGAAACAGCCCACAGAGACTATGTGAAAAATGCCAAAGACAAGAACTCTGACTTTTATAGAACATTTTCTGAACTTA
This sequence comes from Hanleya hanleyi, assembly GCA_036873755.1. NCBI lineage: Eukaryota > Metazoa > Mollusca > Polyplacophora > Lepidopleurida > Hanleyidae > Hanleya > Hanleya hanleyi. Next base: position 43,039 of record JAVTVY010014304.1, read on the forward strand.
GATCCGAATTGAAAAAAATACGTCAAAAATATTCGGACTATTTATCTTCTGTTGAAGATTCCCTGAAGGACAACCCAAAACGTTTTTGGGGATATATTAAGGGAAAGCGATCGGAAGGCTCAATTCCACCTACAATGTCCCACGGTAGCGACGGATCATCTCAGCCAGGCGTGATAGCCAACATGTTCAATAATTTTTTCAGCTCTGTTTTTAACAATGAAACTGTAAATGAAATGCCAGAAATAGATATTTCTACTGATAAGAACCTGTCTACCATTACATGTACCGTTGATGAAGTTTTTACACTCTTGTCATCATCAGATCCACACAAATCGTGTGGTTATGATAATATATCCGGTATTTTTCTTAAAGAATGTGCAGCTGAACTTTGTATTCCGCTTTGCAAGCTTTTAAACGTCGCTGCAATCTGGTGTATTTCCCCAAACATTGAAAAAGGCAAATGTCACACCTGTCTTTAAATCTGGTGATAAACAAAATGTTGAAAACTATAGACCTATATCACTCCTACCAATTATAGATAAAATATTTGAAACCGTTGTAAATTCTCATCTTAGAAATTTTATCAATCCTATGATTTGTGAAGAACAACATGGTTTTATGCCAAATCGCTCTTGTGTAACTAATTTAGCTTGTTTTTCAGATGTTGTTTCTTCACATATCGACAGCAAAAGTGAAGTGCATTGTATTTATACAGATTTCAGAAAAGCTTTTGATACTGTTTGTCACACACTATTAATCCATAAATGCAAAGCATATGGTATCGGTGGGAATGTTTTATTGTGGTTGAAATCTTATTTATCTGAACGAGAACAGCGAGTAGTAATTAACGGCATATCGTCTGAATGGTGTAAGGTTCCCTCCGGGGTTCCCCAGGGTTCCATTTTAGGACCGTCTCTATTTTTAATATATATCAATGACTTGCCGTCTGTTTTATTGAATTCAAAGTGCTTTCTCTTTGCTGACGACAACAAGATTTTTAGACCCATTTCTAGCCCCGCCGACTGTTTACTTTTACAACATGATGTTAACCGTTTTTATCAGTGGTGTATCACCTGGAAATTGTATGTTCACATTTTAAAATGTGTTTCTATCAATTTTACAAATAAACGGACACGGACCAATTTTAGCTATGAAATTGGATGTGTTGTTTTAGAACAAAAGAGCGAAGTGAAGGATTTAGGTGTTTTAATGTGTAGTAGTTTTAGTTTCAAGTCCCACATTGAACTTATTGTAGCAAAATCTTTTAAAATGTTGGGTTTCTTAAAAAGAAATTGCATATCTTTCTCTAACATAACTGCCATCAAATCATTGTACATAGCTCTTGTTAGGAGCAGCTTGGAGTATTGTTGTTCAATATGGTCTCCTCATCAAAGTACTTTATCGGAGCGTATTGAACGTGTGCAGAAAAAATTCGTGAGATTTTTATGCTACAAAGCCAACTTAGATTACAGCTATTATTCCATGTGTGAAACATTCAAACTTCCGCCATTAGAAATACGGCGAAAATTTTATGATCTCTTATTTTTACATCGTTGTGCTAATGGCTCTTTTAATTGTTCGTATTTGGTTGGTTGTATTTGTTTTCATGCACCAGCTAGGCGTTTACGTGCGAAGAAATTATTTCTTCCGCCACAATCCAGAATTTTAGTAAGAAGTAACTCAATTTTACCAAGATGCCAGAACTATTTTAATGACATGGCCGGTAAATTGGATTTATTCGTGCCCTTTGAAACTTTTAAACGCAATTGTAAATCCGTGTTATTTAGCTAATATATATTGGTCAACAATTTGACTATACTTCTCTGTGTGTTCCTAACCTTACGCCATGTATTTTGTTATTGTATTGTACATATGTTGAATTTTATGCTGTTATCGTCACTGTAATTGGACACTTGTGTCTGTAGTGATTGAAGTGCAATAAACAATAAACAATAAACATACACTCTGGGATCTGCCACTAAGATAACTTTGAAGCCATTCGAGTACTGCACCCTCTATGCCATATTGTTATAGTTTAAAGAGTAGGCCATTATGCCAGACAGTATCAAATGCCTTTGATATGTCACAAAAAAACAAACTTGTCTTGTGTATTGGCATGTTGGATATTATGTCTGACCAGCAATTCAGCATATGTAGCTCTATGATCACTTATTTCCCGATCAACATTTATAACACCGGAATCCTGAACTTTAATTTCTTCACTGGTGATAATCGGGTCTAATAGGGTAGCAGAGTGTGCAGTAACTCGGGTTGGTTCAGTTATGATATTATTTACATTACACCTCTGGAAAATTTGGGATAAATAGCGGGAATTATTGTTTAAGAGATCGTCGTTTAGGTCCCCTGTTATTATAAGGTGTGAGCATGCATTTTGGGCATTTTCAATCATATTCTCGAATGAATCATATACTCGACTTGGGCTTTTGGGTACTATGTAGGAGACGTTTAGAAGGATATTATTTCCCTTGAGTTGTATATTTATAAACATAGTTTCGAAATTACCAATCTCTAGCTCTGCTCGACTGGTACACTTCAACTGCATAGAAGTATAAATCAGGATATCGCCCCACGGCGATAGTATGTGAGGGTTCCTGTCTTTACACCAACCAAACTGACTGTCACCATATGAGTGAAACAAACTTGAGTGTGGCATTAATCCAAATTCCCTCCCTCCCACCCTCCTGTATGTCTTTACGATATGGGTTTTCCAAAGCCTTCTATAACCAATTGTTCGTCAGTGACAGAATCGTCCAAATTTGTTTCAGTGAAGCGCAGTATATCAAAATCTTCTGCGATATCTTCCACATATGATAGCTTTGTACGTATACTACGAATATTGAGATGAAGAATTCTGAGGCCATGAATATCGGAGTCAGGACCGGGATTTGACTCAATGTCGCCGCAAACCATAAGAAGTAGTAGTAAAATCATGAATATATTTGTGCCCAGGCATTGGCTTTGAAGGCAGCAGAGACTTACGATAGCTAATGAGCATTTTACATTGATTTGGAGACATCCAAAATAATCATTAGAGAAAGGTGAATTAATCATTAGAGAAAGGTGAATTAATCATTAGAGAAAGGTGAATTAATCATTAGAGAAAGGTGAATTAATCATTAGAGAAAGGTGAATTAATCATTAGAGAAAGGTGAATTAATCATTAGAGAAAGGCGAATTTCTTTTCACACGGGTATTAATGACGTGGATACTGTGCGTCCTTAAGAAAAAGTGTCCGATTGTTATACGATAGTTCGTCAAATCATTACCCATTTTCGAATACTAGAGATACATACAGGAAAATATTCAATCGGACAATTTGCTCGAGCGTGCATAGGTTTTCAGCATGGCTTAATGTGCATACCATGAAGGGAAAAGGTTATAGATGAGAAAAATATTAATTATATTTACAACATAAATCACTAAACAAATTTCACAAGCGTTAATTCTGAAGAGCCTTAACATAAACTGGTTCTCCAGCGTGACGATGGGGCTCCAGCAGTTACCGAGAAGAGTAAAATAAGATAAAGATTTGTGCACACATACAAAATTGTTACGGTTATTGCTATTGATTGTAATCATATTAGGTAATAATCGATTGAGAGAGTTCTAGATTTTGTCGTGGCATATAATGTATTGCTTATATCTTGTTTACCAATGTTTTACTTATAACAGACGCACTAATACGATCTCATATGCAAACGGTTACTATGGTAATCAACAGAATGATAATCACTCGTTAGGCTGACCGTGTGCCACACACTGGATAACAATAAGTAAAATATTTCCACAAAACTGTGTTCAAAAGTGAGTCATCTCACTGATGAGATATTAGGTGCTTATAGTAGTTGTCAGTACAGCAAAAATATTAAATTGTCAGACGCACGTATATGTTACGGATTGGATAACGACTATGGAGTTTACTGGGAACATTTAAAATTGTTTCACAGAGAAATATACTGGGAGTATTTCACACATATATATGCTATTATTGGCATCACTTTGATAAGTTGATTCAATTTAATTGATTGGTGATTATTTCTAGTAACATTGGGCATGTACATTGTGCAAAACTTAGCTTAAATCATAAGGAATATAGATCTGCATCCCTTAAATGCTTTTATAATTGATTATTAACTACATTGATTAAAATACTCATATCCAATATAGTTCATATACATTCATAACAGTGTTAATTTCCGGACATGATCAATGAATTATATGATTCATATTAGGTGCTTATAGTAGTTGTCAGTACAGCAAAAATATTAAATTGTCAGACGCACGTATATGTTACGGATTGGATAACGACTAAGGAGTTTACTGGGAACATTTAAAATTGTTTCACAGAGAAATATACTGAGAGTATTTAAAGTTGTTCCACAAAGAGGTGTGCTGGGAATGTTTACAATTATGGCACAAAGGATTATGCAGGGAATGTTTACAGTTGTTCCACAGAAAAATATGCCACAGAAATATACTGGAAATGTTTACAATTGTCCCACAGATACATACTTGGAGTGCTTACAAGTGATCCATAGAAAATTATACTGGGAATGTATACAATTATTCAACAGAGAAGTATGTCACACATATATATGCTATTATTGGCATCACTTTGATAAGTTGTTTCAATTTAATTGGTTGGTGATTATTTCTAGTAACATTGGGCCATTGGTACTTTTAATAGCACCCCCGTGGATGGTTTGTGAATTTGGGAGGGGGGTATATTGCCTGAAAAAATTGGGGGGTCATGGTCTAAATATTTGGGAGGAGGGAGGGTATGTTGTCTAAACAAAATTGGGGGGGAGAGAAAGCGATGGTTAATAATAATGGGGGGTGCTTCTACTTTCTGTGTTTGTGGGGGGCGTAGTACTCTTGATTGTGCATGTAAAATCTTGCGTATTGTATATTGTAATGACTCACCCTGTGGATGGTTTCCAATATTGGGGGTCTACCGCTGAACAAAATATTGGAGGGGGGTGGTGATCTACCTCTGAAAGAATTGGGGGTCTCGCCAACGCTGAAAAATGAAGGGGGGATCATGTAAAAATGCATAGTATTATTCTCGCTTCAGTCGTTGTATGCGCATGCAGTGAACTGGAGTGAAGTATACTTATAAATTTGCAACACGATCGGATGATATAACACCACAGCAAATGCCCTCGCCATCATCTCTCATCATGGCTCGTCTATCGTGCTTACGCTATGACAGAAGGCTTGTCTAGATGAATGGACGACAACGGCTTTACTTTATAGAACCTGAATCAACTTCTGAAACCGCGTCACCTTCGTGACCCTCACGACTTCTGCCATATTTGAGTTACCCAAAATGAAACAGCGCGTAATCAATTATTCACGTGTCTATTTCTTCGTCACAGCTCGCGGAAGCGAAGAACGCCGCGCATTTATTGGAAGTTAATTTTAGAACCGCATCAAATCAACCGCTGAAAACGGTCGCTCTCAAGCAAGCGCGCCGAAATAATAATGTTGGATACAGTGTATGGGCCTTGCTTATACGTGAAGATATGATATCGCAAACTAATTAGTTATTACATTATAATAATCCGATAAAAAGTTACAGCATATGTGCATGTACCCTGTTACATTTAACCTGCAACATACGTAGGCATATACATGTATGTGGTTCCCATAAATCGTTGAAACTTCCATGTCAAAAACCCATGTAATATATTTCGTACCCACCATCCTACAATATGATTGGCCAGTGAGATCAGTTCTTGATGTGAGTTTGAGGCAATCAAAAGTTACAATTGACAACGGTAGAGTCGGGCTGCTGCAGTCAGATAACTAGAAGGTTCTCATAACAAAAATTCCAGTTGTATTCCACGCAATTCACATTTCTATATGATGTTCAGTTTATTCGAAGTAAATCTCGCGTGTCGAGAAAAACACAGTGCCGACGTCGGATTTCGAAAAGCGACGTCGTTTGGACTCCCGTACGTCTCATGTCGAGTTTTGCAATGTTAAAGAGATGCAGGACTTAATACGTAATATTTCCAGATCGGTGTTAAATTATGATATCGACCAACTTGTTCAGCATAATTCAACTATATCCCCAATTCGCCAATCTTTGCACCCGCACCCTCGATGCCTGCATATGCATCGCGATAAACGCTATCATACTTGGAAACGAACATTCGTGAAGTAGGTCACGCTCGTCAATAGGGAAATTCTCTCTCTGGGCAGCTCACAGTTCAGGGGTGTCGCTGGAGGGAGGTCGTCAGGTGCGAACGACCCTCCTTGGACGCGCCAAAAGCAAAATAATTTAAAAAAAAGCAAAAACAAAACAAAACAAAAAACAGAGAAAACGAAAAAAAAAAAGCAAAAGGGAAGAGAAAGAAATAAAAAATGTTACAAGTCCGTCTTCAGAAACGTAAGCATGCTCCGTTCCAGTAGTGACGCGTCAGTTCGCTTAAAGTGCCACCACCAGTGGATTATTACAGTGAAATGCGGTCGGAATTCGGCATAATGAGAAAATACATAAATGTAAAAAGTCACGGACCAATACGGGAGGATTAAGAGCTCGAGTAAATCCAATGAACGAAGATAAATCTCCTTAGTATGTGGAGTACTTAGATTCACGTATGGTTTGATTCGTGCTAGGATCAAAACTGAGTTCTGAAGTTTGGCGGGTATTTGGCGGGTACGTGACGCCGGAGTTGATGTAGGCCCTGAAGGGGGGTGTCCTATTCTTCTGGCAATTTGGTATAAGAGGTTTAGACCATTTATCAGTATCACGATAAAGGTATGCGCGGTCTTCCTAGATCTTCTGTCTTCTGTTTAAAATGAGAAGAATTGGAATAAGTCGGAACAATGTACGAGTGGATAAAAAGCTACCTAGAAAATAAAAGAATTAACCCTACCTGGCCTGGGCCCCCCACCATACTTTCTGCGCTATCTCCGGATCGCCAAAAAATGGAGAGCCGAAACTCCTTGACTTTTTAGTTTCTCATATTGAGGTCATTTTGAGCCTATTTGTATAACCCCCCGAGAAGAGGATCATGGACAATTTCAAGATGGCGGCCATGTGAGGTACCAAAAAAGTGATGTTTTTGTCATATTTCTTCAAATTTCTGCTTTTTCGCAATGAAAAGTGGCCAAAAACTATTTTATTTCACATCACATTAACATTTACTAATTTATCATGCAGCTTTGGCGGAGAAATTGCATAAATAAAAAAATCGGAAAATCCGACCAAAAAGTCGATCAAAAATGCCGTTTTTAGCCAACCATCACCAGATGGTGGGCTGTTCAAATCACTTTTCGTCCGTGGTCCGTCGTCCGTCCGTCCGTCCGTCGTCCGTCAGTCCGCCGTCAATAAACAATTCTTGTAATCGCGATTCCTCAGGAACTACTGCATGGATCTTTCTCAAATTTGGTACACAGGTTCCCCTTGGGGTCTAGTTGTGCAAGATGCCTTTCCTGGTCTAGATCCCAAGGGGAACCCGTGTACCAAATTTGAGAAAGATCCATGCAGCACTTCCTGGGAAATCACGATGACAAAGTTTCATGGGGAAATCTAAGGTGGCCGCCTGGTGACCATATTGGATTTTCGAATCGGACCGAGACCAGGTGGCCATTTTGAATTTCCCCATGAAATTTTGTTATCGTGAATTCTCAGGAACTACTGCATGGATCTTTGTCAAATTTGGTGCACAGATTCCCCTTGTGGTCTAGTTGTGCAAGATAGCTTTTTTGGTCCGATTCCAAAATCCGATATTGCCACCAGGCGGCCATCTTTGATTTCCTCCATGAAACATTGTTATCGTGATTTCTCAGGAAATGCTGCATGGATCTTTCTCAAATTTTGTACACAGGTTTCCCTTGGGGTCTAGTTGTGGAAGATATCTTTTTCGGTCCGATTCGGAAGTCCAGTATGGCCACCAGGCGGCCATCTTGAATTTCCCCATGAAACTTTGTTATCGTGATTTCTCAGGAAGTCCTGCATGGATCTGTCTCAAATTTGATACACAGGTCCCACATGGGGCCTAGTTGTGCAAGATACATTGTTTGGTCCGATTCGAAAATCCAAGTTACGCTTCAAATTAATATGATATTCCCGAGTTGTGGCGTTGCATCACAAGAGTCGGCGGATCAAACGGTGGGGCATATTCTATATATTTACTATAGAGAATATCCATACCTTCACCTTCTATATCAAGGAGTTCAAATGATTCCGAATTAAAATGTTTTTCTTCAAATTTTAAATCAGTCTACTTTACTCCATGCCGTTGCAAGTGAACTGTCCTACTGTTTCGTCTGCTGACAGGCCGGCTACACGAAGGGATGTCACTCTTGTGACACAACGTCACAACTCGACAACTGTAGACTACTGCGTGTTTCGATCCAAGGCAGATAATCAGGATTCAGACACTTTCAAAGTTTCAACATTACTGCACGGACCGGATCCCTTCAGTATTAAGTTTGTACCATCTTACTATTTTCGAAGTTGGTATCTTAAAAGAGATATCTCAAACTACCCAGTAAACAGAACAGAATTAGCATTCGTTCCTAATTATAAAATCTTAAGTATGTTTCATAGCTCATGCCAAAGTGTCAAAGAGATTTGTCTTCGCTTCCAGTACCCAATGATTACACGTGTAAAAAAAAAATACTACAAAACGAAGATGAAGGATCCTCCGGACATTTACTTTCAAACTAACTTTGCACTATAACACTATACTTTGCACTTGCACTATAACAACCGACATCAAGTACAGTTTCTAGAAATCTTGAAACTCCTGAAACTTAGAAAGATAATATCTTGGTATTTTTCAGTGCCCCTTTTTTGATCTGTTTCGCTCAAATTCGAAATTCTGCAAACAAAATTACAAATCAATCGTTTGTTAGTAACAATGGACAAAAAGATCCTCTTGTCATTAGCTTAAAATTATCGGACAATGGTGGGCGCCAAGATCCTTCAGGATCTCTCGTTGAAAATAACGTCACTGTGACGTCATCAAAGCGACCATCTTTTTTTTTTTACATTTTTTGGTAGAGCTTGACCCAAGGGTATAGTGTGGTAAGTTTCAGCTCCCTAGCGCAAGGGGTAAGAAAAATAATTTGGCGGGGAGGGGGAGGCATTTCGCCCCAAAAAGCCCAGGCCAGATAGGGTTAAAGTTGTCCAAAATTGTGTTGAATCCAAAGTTAATCATATCACTGATGGTGTTCCTCGGGGTTCGGTCCTGGGGTCGTTGCTATTCCTCCTCATATATGTAAAAGACCTCAAAGATGACATTCAATCAAATATGAATTTATTCGCTGACAATACATCTCTCCTTGAACTTGATATACAAACTGCAGAACTGAGAATGAACAACGACCTTGACCAGATGGGCAGCTCAGAGGCTTGTAACGTTCAATGCACTGAAGACAGTATTTTTGTATATATCCTTGAAGCATAACCCAGCATACCCTCAATTATATTTTGATAATGTAGAAATAAGCACTAATAAGGAGTATTTCTCCAAGAAAACATGAAATGGGATGAACATATCGATTCTATCTGCTCGAAATCAAAAACTCAATGTCATGTCTAGAACTAAACAGATCTTGCAAAAAAAATGTTTGAATTGCTTATCCGCCCTTTTCTTCATTATAGTGATGTTGTGTTTGACGGCTGCACGTTGACCACTTCTGTGTTTTTAGAAAAACACAAAGACATTTGTATGTACTGGTGCCATTCGAAGAAGTTCGTATCAAAAATTGTTAAATGGATTAGACTGGGAAACACTTTCTCAACGTAGAAAGAAACACCGTCTTATTTTATTTTATAAAATGTTAAAATGTGAGGCATATCTTCAACGTTTACGTCCGAAGAAAGTATCTTTGGATAGACAAAGAAATTATAACCAGCGGAATTCTGACCCGTATAGAACATTTCGGTGTCGTCTCACTTGTTTTCAAAATTCGTTCGGCCCACAGACTTCTAAAGATTGGAATTCTCTTCATGTTTCCGCCCGAAATGCAGCCTCATTAAGGCCAAAGTTTCTACTAACCAATCCTCATACCTTACTAAATTATACAATTCCCTTTGCGGATATACCCCAGTCCTACTGTGTAGGATGAGGCTAGGTTCTTGTTCATTAAATGGTCATCTGTTTAAGTATAACATCTCCACAAACTCTAGCTGCACTTATTGTAATCACAACAATCAAGACCCTTATCTTTTTTCTTGATTTGCCCCATGTTCGCTGCTCTGAGAAAGCCAATGCTCACCTCGATTACAAACTTGATCTGTCCCGGTGTACACAACTCCCTTCTAATTCATGACTGCTCAAATTACCTGTAAATTTTATCATTGCGTGGCTCTTCTGACTTTGATTATGAAACAAATATGCCTGGAATAATCCAAAAACTTCATTGAAGCATTCAAACTGTTTCATCCGCATGACCAATCTCTATGCTCGAGCGTATGGCAAACCGTTTTACTTTTTATTCAGCATTTGGTGATAGCATTAAATATTTGCTGGTATCAGCAAATCATTTAATGAAATCATCAAATCAGTCGATTCGCTAATATCTGCAAATGATATAGTGATATCACGAAATGATTTGATGAAATCAGCAAATCATTTGATGATATCAGCAAATCATTTGCAGATATCAACAAATCAGTGATTTGCTGATATCAACAAATCATTTGATGATAGCATCAAATACGGCGGAATGTGAAATAAGCCTGAATGTTAATGCCTTCTCCCGTTTTGCCCTGTTTATCGACATATGTGATGTGACATTCATTTCTCAAAGAAACTACATAGGGGATTAGGTGATGTAGAAAATATGTTCAATAGCCGCCGCTATCAAAACAATCTACTAATAAAACACAAATAGAATCATGAATATACGTGTCTGGGAATATATATATATACAGCTAGTGGAGATACATTTTTTCATCTTGACTAATTGACATGTGTACACATATTCATCAAATCAACATTTGATTGAAAAGTGGGTAAGACGGAAGGGAAATTGTAATGATTTCGGGAAAGCCTGACAGTATGGAGTTTGGTGTGTATATACAAAGGGCAGAACCGCTTGTCGTACTCCATCACTGGTTGAGGAGGTATATATAATGCTTACACATACAACAATACATTTATCTCCTAGCAGTCACATGGTCTTCTCACTGACCTGTAACAGGGGCATAACTCTTATGATAAAGATAAAACTGACCAAGCCTCATGAATCCATATGACTTCATTTCATCTTGATATATGATATGGATACTTGTTAAATCAGAAAGCCCTAATCCGGTCCATATTGAAACAGCGGTGTGACGGTGTCTGTCTGAAGCGCTATTTGTCTAACGTTCCGATTAAATTTCAATTCTGTGTTATTTCCGGCGGCGCAGCGCCGCCGGATATCTGGATTTACTTACCATGGCAGCGGCCATCTTGATATTGGACGAGTAACAGGTGTTTTCTCGAGCCATACCGTGCCGTGGAGTGATCCAGCTAGTTTCATATCGTAAAACGACAGGATTGTATCACACGTTCGTGCTTAAAACAGTAATATTAATTCTGTTATAATGAATTTATCGAATAAATGTCCTTTAGCACTATTTTATTGTGGCTGAGAGACCAAATCGATGACCATACATGATCAAGTTATTCACCTGTACGTCTGTATCAAAATGTGTGAGATTGAACTACGAGTTACTAAAAACTCGAAACAGTAAAACACGCGGATCGGATTGATGTGTAGAGAAAGTCGATCTAGGCTTAATTTACAATGACACACATCAATAAAGAAATAGTGGCTTAATGATGGGTCCCATATAATGCCACGGCGCGGACTCTTACATCAGGCTATGTGAAGTGACTTAATACCCAGGGGCGTCACTAGGATTTTAAGAGGGGGGTGCGAATGTTTTCAATTTCCAAGGGCGGATTTAGCGAAAGTCCATAGGGGGTCCAAGTAACACAGCTCAACAGGCGAGGGTCCAGGGGTCGCCTAGTCCCCGGAAGCTCCGAGGTCCTAGATCGCTGAAGATGCGTCCTAAACGTTTTCCCGGATATAAATCTGAACATAATGTATGCAGATTTATGGTTCTATTTTCATCTTTGTTTCGCATTTATAAGCACACATCTATGTTGAAAAAACACACACCTAGCACCTGCCTGAATTCATTTGACTTTCTAGTTATATTTAATACATACAAAACGATGACTGTTACGTCATGGAACATTAGAAACCAACATGCGTACATGTATGACTAATTTACACAAAACTTAAATAAGCGAATCCTGTCAGACCAACAGGCGATGGTCCAGGGGCCGCCTAGGCCCCGGAAAGTCAGAGCCCAAGGTTGCCGGAGATACTTTCTATGGGTTTCTCGGTAATAAATCTGAAAATAATGTATGTAGATTTAAGGTTCTATTTTCACTTTTGCTTCCCAAAAGTACGCATCGATATTGAAAAATATCACACCTTATGCGGGACTCCATTTGACTTTCTGGTTTAACATACAAAACAGGCATATAACAAACTACGTTCGTGTCAGTACATATACATATTGAAACCTTAAATAGTACGCTCACAAACCACATGAATAGATGATGGTCTGCTTAATACTCCTATACACTAATTACTGTGCATGCCCCCGCCGGAAAACTTGAAATTATTACGTACGCTTGATTCCCTGCATTTTAGCGTATTTTAATGCTAAGCTGGGGTTTGATATCTTACATGATTTTCGTATTTTCAATCTACGGGCAAAAAGGAGGGTACGTTCGCACCACACGCACCATGGGTAGCGACGCCCTTGATACCTCAACCAGAAACACTACTTTCAAAGTCCTAGTTCGACATGCGGTTCATGTGCACATTTTGCCAGCAAGCATTTAACTTCCGGCTAAACCCACACTTTCCAGATGGGTCCTTGCGCGAACTACATTTAATGAAAACAAACAAATCGACGTTTTTTTTACCATAAAGGTGCATCGTGACCTGTATTCACCAGTTGCACACGTAATCGGCTTGCAATACGCAGATCATAAGCTACAAAGTTTTCCGCCGGTATTGATGCATATTCAGAATGGTGACGAGCATATCGTCACCACTCGCGACCATTCCAACGGTCACAATGATTACGGTGCCGATCGTCACCATTCGTTTGACAATCGTGTGTACCGCTCCGGTACACAGGCGCATGTTTACCGTCTGTGTAAACATGGTAACTCTTTAATGTTTGAGGTCAAATAAAGTATAAATTCTCCTGTCCGATGTGTTATAAGTATCAGTTATTGTACCTGCTAGGAGATTTATTCAAAGTGTCCGAGGATGGACACACCACTACGGACACGAATGGTGCACGAACGGTACCAGCGCGGACACAAGCAAATAGTTTTTGAAACGCCGGCACTGCGTAGAACTCTTTTACGTTCAGAGGCTCAGTTAGTCTGCTGCTCGTGGCGCGTTCATCTCTGTTTGAATCCATCCAGAACAACAACAACATCATATTCAACGAGTAACAGCAGTTGGCGAGTCAGCAGTCGACTTGGAGCTTGTCCGTCTTTTTGCTGTGCAGCGACAACAATCGACAATGAGACAGACCTGCTATTAATCAGTTAAACATGGAAAATGAAGGAAAAGGAAACAGAAAATTTTTGATGTGCCAGGCTGCCGACGTCATGCCATGAACGTCAAATCGTCATGGAACAGGTGAACGAGCGAAGTATTTTATTAAAGAAATGATTTTGATTTTGAAAGTGGACTGTGGCTAGCTCCAACTGGAACCTAATGATACTGTCATTAGATTCCAGTTGGAGCTAGACTGTGGCAGGTAATTATAATTGAGTAGATGGAAGGGGAAGGGGGAATGCTAATAGCACAAGTGTTTTGGTGATGTGTACTTTAATGGGGGGGGATGGGAGGTAGTTGGAATCTTGAACTTTCAGGAAGCACAAAAATTAATAACTGTATTTCAGAGTGGGAATGGGATACCATATGGAAAATTTATTTTCCCAAGGTTACAGAAAAATGATCTGAAACCTCCTCCAAAACCATAGCTAAGATTCATAGCGTCTCTCTTCCCTCACCGCTATGCCGACGACAAATACATTTCCCTGGTGGTAACTCGAACATCTCCATGGCGCACTTATTATTACCTTTGCGCCCTATTGAACCTTCATTAACTTGAGAAAAAGGGCCGCCACCATGAATAAAAATACCATAATCGATGTTGTGATCATCATCCCCTGTATACACGGGGTATATTATGACGGAAATGCCCATCTTCTTGACCCTCGATTTCAGGTGATTTTGAGCTCCATAGGGATAATTTTAACATTTCGTCTGCCATTTCTGTATTTTTATTCATGGCGGCCCATTTTCTCAAGTTAATGAAGGTCCAATAGGGCGCAAAGGTAATAATAAGTGCGCCATGGAGATGTTCGAGTTACCACCAGGGAAATGTATTTGTCGTCGGCATAGCGGTGAGGGAAGGGAGACGTTATGAGTCTTAGCTACCAAACCCAGTGCTAAAAAGGAGTCCAATAACCCCCATGTCAATGCAAATATATTGTTTATGTACCATACAAAAGACGGTTTTGTATTTGAAGATCTGAATATCAGTCAGGGTCAAGCATATATTAATAATTATAAACGTCTGGTCTGTCATTCATCTGTCGTCCATCAAAAAATAACCATGTCCATAACCCAAAGACCTATGTCCCTGATACACTCCTGGTTCCCCTGCTCGTTAACCCTGCAGATATTCGCCTCTTGGCCGCTACAGGTCCTTAAAACTTTTTAAATATGTATTATCCAATCATTGTGCTATACTGGTGATGTCTTATTCCCCACTATGCCTATTGGTTGAAAGCTGGACTCTTGATGCCACATATAAAAATACAAACTGCGAAAAATTCTCCACAATTTTGATTTGAATTGGCTAAACAGTTTCCAAAGGCTTCCAAAGGCTGTTTATAAACTCTTAACATTAGTCCTTGGTAATTTGATGAAATGGAATGGAGACTCTGTTACTCCAGAGTAAGTATCAGGGAGATGAGACCAGGGCCTAGAAATCCATGATAACTGGACTATTTTCGCCCCAGTCCAGAACTCAGCCCCATGCTGTAGATATAGGCAGAAGAGTACGAACTACAAATTAACATGGGGGGGTCAGAGTCTCGCGTCAATGCACCTGTCAGTTCACCGGGGCAAAGCTATTTTCTAAGAATTAAAGGGGAATCTTACTGGCACTTGATGTCTCGAGAGTGGTAGATCATTCAATTTTTATGCATAACCTCTAGTTATTTGTATTTCAGATCCATTGTTTGGAATTTCACTCATCTCTGTGCAGCTATATTTTAGATTGACATTCCATCATTTCCCCATGAGCAGAGAAGTATTTCAGCTGATATTTCCACCCAAACTATGTATGTGAGTGCTGGGGAATTGCTGTCTGTTATCAACGATGCTGCAGAAATTAAATCAGCGGTTTGGTTAAGTGCAGAGATTTCATTTTCAGGCCTTTGTCATTTGAAAATCAGAGATGCCAGGGATTCCGATAGGGTCATTTTGGGCACAGGGGCTCGTTACCGTTGTTAATTGGCTAAATAGGTTGATTAGAGGGGGGGTCGAGGTCAGTAATAAAAGTATTACACCCGACCCCTTCTAATCAACCTATTTAACCAATTAACAACGGTAACGAGCCCCTGTGGACGAAAACTTCCCTTTTCTGATACCCCACATGGCCGCCATGCTGAAAATAGACACAAAATGACCCCAATATGATAAACTGAAAAGTCGCGGAGGGGCTTTTTTGTCGTTGGAGAGATGGTGGAGAAAGTTTGGTCCATAATCCCCCTCCCCCCTCCCTCCCAGGCCAGATAGGGTTAAGCGATTCTCCGGAGGATGAAGTGCGAAATTCTGTGTTTAACCCGACGCACCAAATCAAATCTTTTAGGACTATTCGAATGTACTAAATAAGTCACCCCGCGATCGAAATTAAATTAACGTCGTGTTTAGAATGAAATATCTGATGATCCACGTTAGACCATGATGAATTTTGCATCTTTGATAATTGAATAATTGTGGATTGACCTAGGGTGCCGTCTTGCACATTCCAGGTCATGGTAAGAATAGGCCTCGGCCCGATAGAGAGCTTGTGATAAGGCGCGATTAATTGAGGCACCCGCGGGTTCCCGAGTGTGAAAAGAAATAGGACCCCACCAGTCGAGTCTCGCGTGTGAAAAGAAATAGAAACCAAACGTTTTGATATGACAGAAATAATGTTGAAAGTGTTGAAAGCGACGTTAAATCAGATTCAGTCACTCACTCACTCACTCAATCCTTGAATGGTGGGTGTTCATTTATCATTCGGTATAACATATGTCATACAGGTATAATGTCAGCTAAGTAGGTGACTTTAACAACAATTTGCCAAGTGATATGATCCAACCAGTCCGTATCATGTTGTAGCGCCACTCAGAATTGGTGTACAGATATCGCATGACTTTATCACTGTTTTAAAACAAAGCAAACCACCTGAATTATGTAGCAAGTGCAATGTAACTGAAACGAATAACCAAGGTTCCATCCCTAATTACATCATATATGGCGTTTTATTACATTATGTTTTCTAATTCTGCATTAGTTCACATCCCGCTACAGCGAGAGGATACGCTTGGGGTAGGTCATGGAAATGCCGTGTCATTGTACCAACAATGTCTAGTTATGTTTGAAATCATATTTGGTATCTATGGATGGTAAAAGACTCTGACAGCATTATTACAAGTTATAACACATATTTGACACCGACACCACAACATCAGTATGGCACCATAATATAATAATTTTAATGACAATGTACATCTCAATTTCTTGTATGTCGCTTAACTTTTTACTGTCCGTAATTAATCTATCTGAAATGCAAACTGACTTGGAGCCCTAAATTGAGTGGAAATAAAGAAGTGACCCTATACCACCCAAGGGATCTCTGTGGTCATCTTTCTAATAGTTTTCTGAATGTCGTGATTTAACTCCAAACAGATGGATTGCATGGGGAGTGTGACTTCCTGGCTGATTTATTTTTTATATTTTATAATATTATATAATATTTTAAAACATTTACTATAGAGGCAAATAGGTGGGTTGCCAGGATATCTGCTCTGTAGTCGATTCCTCCAAACCCCATTCAATATCTTCCTGCAATATTTCATGGTACCAATTATGGCATTGTCAACATATATTGTCAAAGCATCATCGAAACATTTGCAGTTATTGCGGAACGCGAAGTTAAAGCTCTTTTTCTCTCTGCCTCTCCCTCGCTCTTTCTCTGTCACACACATTTGCTTTAGCCGTCAATTAGAGTGCTGCATCTTTTAGAATGCGATGTACCCCGAACGACCTACTACATATAACACTGATCGTATCGGATTGCCATTATATATATAATACCCAACGTGATATCATTGTAACATAATCATGTGTTTACATAGCTTTGCGCGATTACAGCTTAGAGCTTGTATGGTTAAACACCCAACACGTTCAGCACTCGTCCGCTATGGCAATACATCCAAGGACAACTGTAGAATCTGGATTGTTAGCACAATATATCTAATATGACGGTCGTTGTCAATCATTGGCATTTCTTCATTGAATATATCTTGAATAATTGTTTATCCATCAATCGAAAAGCCTTAATAAGTTAAACATTTAGGCATATTTATTCTGTTCATTCAGCTAGATACAGTTCCTTCTGGGAGAATTAGTGTGACTGCAGCATTTCGCTATTATATGAATAACGCTATTATATGAATCGGGTCTTTGGATTATGAACGCGGAAATTATCTAATGGACGACGACTGAAGTTTGAATGACAGACTAGATGCTTGTATTTCGTGTTGCAATATGTTGACATTTATTCAGACCGATGGAAGATTGCTGCCCATCTCCACAAGTAAATTATGCTATGAAGACGATTGGTTTTGAAGTATACATTATTGGGGGTTAATGTAAATCAAAGTACTTGAAGTACTGATGTCGGGTTTACTTGCATCAGAGGAGTTTATTAGTCCCATATTTGGGAAGAATGGTGGTGTTCGCTTGACATAGGGAATCGTCCTCAAGCTGTTCGGTTTGAAGGGCCAAATTTTCACTTTTATCAAAGGGATATGAAATGGACCATTTTGTACAGCCTTCATGCTGAATTATAAGACCCGAAATAATGAAGGACTGCAGATGCACGAACACGGATTTATGGCTCACTAAAGTTGGTAAGTTGGCTTATTTTCGTATATTTAGGCACTTTTCGGTGCGGATTTTCTCTTGTTACAAAAATAGGACACCTTTAACCAAACCAATTTTAGCTATTTTGACCAACAAATAAGTCTAAATATGATTTTGGTTAAAGGTGTCATAATTTTGCAACGAGAATTTTGGAGAGAAAATGTCGACTGTAAATGCACCGAAAAATGCAAAATACGGCAGGTTTGAACCACTGTAAGTCTGGTTGTGTTTGTCTGTAGGTCTTGATTATTCTTTATCTTTATCTATTCAAATGGTCAATTTGGTGCTTTTAGACAAAAATTAGCCCCACCAGCTGTGTGTATCAAAAACGCATTGAGGACGATTCCCTATCTAAAGTGAAGATCATCTTTGTGATCTTGCACTATATATGAATCATAACTTTTGTTGTAAGGTAGCTTTAATACCAAAGATTGAAAAATGTTCAAAAATATTAAAATTCATATTCGTAATAATAATTCATAAAGTGCCATATAGTTATAGAACAACTTCAAGAATATGTGTGTAGAGTTTGTGTATCCTGTAATTTTTGTATGGCTCCGTAAAGGACCATCGTCGATATTGGACAGATCCACATTTGTTTGACACACCGTGTACGTTGCTGTCCTCTCACCGTGACGGGACAACCACAGTTATAATCATCCAGTCTCAGCCAATGTTCACTAAATTTGCATTTTTCCGGCATCGGCAAAATTAGCCCAAAGCTAAATTCCAAACCAACGAACAATGGCGACTGCAATTTGACCAGTTCAAATGGCGACTGTTCTGATACGTAAATTAGTACAGATGTCAAGAGCGTGAGCCAATCAGCTGTCGACATTATGACCTCGACCAATACACGTCACAGAATATGAATATTAATTCAGCGGAAAACAGTCACGAGTTTAGTTCAACCAATGGACTACACAAAATATGTAAATGAGCTGTCTGACCTCGTTCCAATCTGGCGAAGGGTCACCAGCAAACACGTTTCACGGCTGTTTGGATTTTTATTCCGCAATAAATTTCGCTGAACTTCAGAGAATAACTTAGCTTTTTCCACTCATTTTCCCGGACTCTGTACATATATTTCCTCTGACTTTCCATGCCCTTTCAACGAAATTCCATTACTCTTAGCGCCTGGAATTGCATGGCTTGTGCGAGGCCTGTTGTGAATGCTGTAAGGGGCATCAAATGAGAACAGTCT